>VZRZ01003270.1:1150282-1215211 GCA_013398175.1 Climacteris rufus
GAGGAGAGGGGAGATGTCACCACCCCCAGCGGCACCGCCCCCGCCTCGGCGCGCTGGTCCGGGGTCCTGGCCGGCCGGGGTCCCCTGTCAGCCGGGATCTCGCCGCAGCCGGCGGCCCAGCGACCCTGTGAGAGGGGCGGCAGCGACCGTGCGGTGCCGGGGACACACAGGGCGGGCGGGCGGCGGTCCCGAGTGACCCCGTGCGCGGAGCCGGTCCCCAAACGCGCCGCGTGGGCGGCAGGGACCCGCACGCCGCAGCTTTGCCGCTGCCCCGGACACACGGCGTGCTTGCCCTGGCTGGCACATCCCCTCCCGGCCCCGGCTCCGGCTCGGACGTCTCGCCTTGTGAGCGCGAAGTGCCTTGTGCTGCACGCCCAGCGACTGGGCTTCGCTTCCCTCACCTTCCAGCACAACTCTGTTTATCCACACCCAGAATCCCAGAGCTGGATTTTACACCGTCGCATTTCGTGCCGCTCTGCAAACGGTTTCAGCCCAGAAGCACGCACTGATGTAGAGGAAACAGCAGCATGAGCTGCCACACTGGCTGGTGGCAGCGGTGGCATTTCGCTGTCCCCGCAGCTGGACACTGCCCGAGTGTGACTGCCCAAAGCACCTAGGCAGGAGTGAAGCATGGACACCCTGCTCCCTTTGGGTCTGTCTTGTTTCTACTGAATCAGAGAAATCCTTTCTGATAAAGTTACACATCACACACTCCGACAAAAGCTTTCTGTTTCAATTAATCGCTGTTTTCCAGTGAAAAAGCAGACTGCTAGAAGATGACCCAGCAGCATTGTGTCTGGAATCCCAGCAGGTATCCCGCCCTGAGAGCATCACAACTCACCTGCAGTACTGCAGATGCCTGTCTTCTCCAGAGCTGGAGCATCCATGCATTTGTGATGGCCAAACCAGGTTTCTGGATGTATACTGGAAACCAGTACAAAAATTACAGCTGATGTGATGCTGAACTAATCTCATTGATAACATCAGCTCGAAGGACCATGTTAAAATTTGTGGGGAGACAGGCTGGTACTCGAGGTAGATGGGAGCTGTGCTGTGTCCAGTCACAATGTGCACTCATTTTTACAGACTTCTGATTTTGGCTTACTGTCACATATTTCCACTCAGTTCCATGACAGTATGAATTCTACAACACCCATGATTCCAGTTCTACATTATGTGCATGAAGTGAGATATTCTTAGTGGAAATATCTAGTATTTAATTGTGGTGTGTATGTAATTCTCCTTGTGGTCTCAGCCTCTGGGGATGTTAGCCAGCTGCATGCTCACAAGCTCCTCTGATACTTCTCATGACCCCAGGAAATAAAGTGTCCAAAGTCAAAAACACTAGAACAAAAGATGAATGTAGGCCATGAAAACAGTGCAATCTCCCTTTCTCTTAATAGTTTGCTTGTAGTGTGATGACACCTCAGGTGTGCGGGGCACTCTCAGTATTACCGTGATGCCTGTTATTACGGCTTATCCCGGTAATCAGTCGAAGACGCAGAAATAATGAGAGCTGGAGTTCGGGCTGTGTTCAGAGCAAGGGCGGAAAAGGGGGGAAACCCCTTTCGTTTAATTCTTATATACACTTTTAGAAATCACAGATCATTGGAGAAAGTTAACACTTCCGTCTCTAACTATATTGGTTACAAGAAGTGTCCGTCANAAGTGAACAGCGTCAATATCAAAATAACTTGAAATTCAGTGAAGTGTGCTGCCTCACCCCAGATCAACACCAGCTGAAGTTGTGTGTCTTCCAGATGCCAGGACCAGCGAGTTGCACAATCCAAATATTCAGAAGTGATGAGTGTTGACAGCACCAGTTGCAGTCCACAACAGCTACAGGTGCTAAGCTCCTACAGGCAAAACAATTATTTGGGTATTTTCCACTCATAAATTAGTGACATTTACAGTCAGAGATTCTCACAGTAGGAAGTCCAGGAGGTCCCTTTCCTTCTGTTTTATCAGTTTGGGCAGTACAGTCACAGAAACCATCTTTCTCATCAGTTAACTATGTTACTCAGCAGTAATTTTTTTTTCAGCAGACATATAAATAATATAAAAAATCAAAGGCCTCTTAAAAAGGAATAATGTCCACAGTTTAGTTTTCATTCATGGAAAATAACACTTTAATGGGTGTTTTTAGATTCAAGATAAGAAGTAAACTCTTTGTTTTCCTATTTAAATCCATGTAAATGGTTTAAAAGGGAAACAATGATTAGGCATTATTGTTGGTAGTTAGATTCAATAGACTATCACTTCTATTGAATAACTGATATTTTATTTTCCTAGTATATTGCAGTGGAAGAATAAAATGTCTGTTACACGGAACACTTGAACTGAGTAGAAAAACACGTTTTTAATGGCTACATAATATTAAATGTGAATAAAATTGGGGAAATGGGTGGAAATTGGCAGATACAAGATCAAATGGCTAGAAAGAACATCAGCTGAAGTTGACTTTGGCATATGTAATTTACGTTTGGCCATTTCTCTGGGGCCAATAGCTCGATCAAAGAAAAGAATAACAGGATCTTTCTCATTTTAGTGTACCATGTCTATTTTGCTACATTCTATCCCTTCTTTTTTCATCCTGGTCTCTTTTCCTTGCCTCACACACACACATAATATCTGCAAATCTCAGAAAAAGCACAACTGAATAGAAAAAGCTTTTATTGTCACACTCAGCCTATAAGCCCAACAGATAGAAGGTAAATATAAATGGAAGAGTAATACAATGCAACTTACAGCACAGTCTGTATTCCAGAGCTTGCATTTATTTATTACCCTTTATCTGGAATTTTTCTACCTCACAGCACCAAGATGAGGCAAAATGCTCTTTTCTGTAGTTTTCTGAGGTGGAAGCCATGACCAGAAAGGGGGGTTTGGCAAGCTGCAAGGTGAGGGTGGGGAAGGAGAAGGAGGCATAAAGATTCTTTAATCATCTGCAGTACCTAGAAATGCTTTTCAAGATTGAGTGCTAAATTCGGGGTTCATTATTTGGGAGAGGTTTATTACTGGTGAAAATTAATGCTGGTGGTGTTTTGGAAAGCTTTATTACATTCACTATTTTGCAGAAGTAAGAGCCCATAATATTTTATCTTTCATGATGTTTTGCCATATTCCCCAAGTGAGTCCCATTAAGTTAAATTTCTCAGAATAATATAATGTGGCCTACTGTATTCTAAAGTACTGTGCACTTAAGGTCCACCAGCAAATAAATAAAACATCCTCCACAGCTGTTATAAAAATTTTTCCACCCATAGAAATTCCCCAGATAAATTATTTTTCTAACCATAAGCACAGAGAGATTCTGAAACATCTTTTTAGCTATACTGGATCATTGAACCATAAAAAAAAGATTGAAAGAGATCACAAAAAGGTTATCTAGTTCATCTCCTAACTATGCTGAGTTAATTTCTGATAGATATTTGTTTATTCACTGCTTTACAATTTCTAATGTTGAGGTCTTCATGACCTATCCAGGAAATTCCTGTGCTTCACTTGCCATCAAAAGATCTTTTCTCCCTTTAATAAGTAACTTGAATTATTCCTGCTGCAACTTAAAGCCATTAGTTCTTGTTCTGTCCACCATGGACAGTGAGTGGATTATTTCTTCTTTCTGTCAGACTTTGATGCTTACGAATACTTTTATCAAGCACTGATCAATCCTTAGGTGTTCTCTTCATTAGGCTAGTTAGTCCTAAGTCTTTCAGCTCATTCTCAGAGATCATATTTCCTGTTGGTCTCAAAAAAACTCTTTCCATATTAATTTACATCCTTGAAATTCAAAGCACAAAACTGGAGAGAGTACCCCAGCTGAGGCCTGACTATATGATTTTAGCAGGTGCCTTACAATCTGTACCCCTGCTTATTCATTTTCGTGCAGTGCTTATCCTGTCTGCATGGCATTGCTGGCTTGTGGTGATGAATTGTCCTTTTCTGAAAAACCTATCACCTAACAAATTGTTCTTTGGTGTGTACTTTTGGTGTTGATTACTGTTGCTCAGCATGGTCTTCTGGTCTTGTCCCAATTGAATTTAATCCTGTTTTTCCTTAAATATTGTGTTCCTGACTTTCTGACATCTATTTGCAGTAATGCTGTATTTCTGCAGCTTCATTTTTTACGCCCCTAAGAAGCACAGTTTCAGTTTTCTCATAGGATCATCAATGAAACAGATATGGGCCCAGGATAGAATATCTTTCTATTTTGATACATCCTTCCATCTTAATGCCCTAACAGTCCTGTGTGGTGATGTTTATTCAACATTTTTATGTCATTGACAGTTTTTGCTATCTTTTATGGGAATCTTACAGGAAATGGGTTGAAACTATGCTGAAGTCCTGAGTTATGGCCTCCGCTGGCGCTCCCCTGTCTGCAGACATTCCTGGTTTGTTACTGTAGCACATTAGTCTGATAGGATTTATCCTTGTCATCTCTATACTTGCTCTGTACAGCTCTCATTATTAGGTAACCCATTCCAATTACCTCTTCCAATGTGTGTGTTGCTTTTTTACTCCAGAATATTTCTGGGAGGTGAAGCTAAACTGACTAGGCTAAAATATATTGGTTCCTTTCCTGTCTTTTCTTACACAGTCACTGTATTTGACCTTTTGCAGTTTTCTGGTACCTCACCCATCACCAAAGGATTTCAAAGAGAGCATGGCTGTGTGAATGAGCAAGGAAATAAATACAGCCTTGGTGAACCTGACAGAAAAACATTGGATCTCGGCTTAAAAGTCTGACTGATCTCACATGAGGTGTTAACATTTGGTAACATTCAATGTGCTGTACAACCTTACACTGTTATTTATTACAGCCATGCTGTTCTAAACATCTTAATCTCTGGAAGATTCTTCTACAGGTGGACTGTGTGAACTTTGTCTTTTCTGAAATGTTAGGAAAATTAGAAACAAATGCCTGAGACTCAGAAGTCCAGGAATTTTCACTCTTGGAAATGGCACTGGTGCTTTCTGGCAAGAGTGCAACCTGTCTCTTTTGGCTCTCAGAAGCAAAGTAATAGTTCACATTCTAAATCTAATTAGAAAACACTCTAAAGAGAGATTTAAATATTACCAACTAGAACAAAATATTGATATTGCCTAATTTGTAAGGAGAGTAATTAATAAATAAGAGCATTATTTAGAATTGAAGATGGCACTATAAAGAACCAAAAAGGGTGAGAGCAATAACCCTGCACTGGCAATCTCCTTGTCATGTCAGGTAACATCCTGTATTTCTGTCAAAGGAACTGCATTACAAAGCTGTGAAAAAGGAAAAGTTAGTTATTAACCTAAATCCTGAATTTGATAACCATGCTCTTTCCTACTTAAGAACAAGAAAGGTTCTGTCTTCTTTACAATCCACTGGAAAAAAAGCTCTCCTGGATTAAGAAAAATTACTCCTGTTTTGAAACTTTCCTCTTGCCACTGTAATATTCACAGGTGATTTTTAGGTATTTGACATTCTTTCTACTCCACTCACATAAATTTAAAGCGTCAAACAGGAAAAGATTTATTGAAGGAGGAGGTATCTGAAATAAATTCTGATACAAGTTTAAAACTGAGGGGAGTTAATACTTCAACTTAAATTATAGACATACTAAAGCAGTTTTCCTATGTATTCCTAAACTAATGGAAATAAAATTACACATAGATAAAAGTGTTTTCTGGAGTCACATTCCAAATGGATCAACCTTCTTTATTAGGAATATTCTGGTCATTTTTGTTTGCTATTATTGGTATATGTAGTGTACATTCTTTTCATTCTGCATCATAAAAGTGCTGCATTTAAAAATGACACATTTCAAAAAATCTATTCTTCCATTTATCACAGCAGATAAGATTTACTAAATTATTATAGTAGTCCCTCAACTAAGAAAAAATCTCCTTTACATTGCACAGGTTCCTTTGAAGACTCAAGGCTTTCATATTGTATAAAATGGCTGAAATAATTAATGCACTTCCCCTTCAGCAGTAAAAGCTAATAGCTGCTCAGATCAGTCTTTCGGTATCTATCAGAAATTGAACAGAAAACTGGAATTTGAACAGCTCTTGTTTTGTGTTTTTTTCTTTCATACAGGTCTAATAACTGACTTCATTACTATCAAATTGTTTGCACTTGGTGAGTCACTATTCTGTAAAATGCACCTGGATATATTTAGCACTTAGAAGATGGTTGGGTTTACTTCTCACAATTGCTCATCTCTCAACCCTGGGAAACCCCTCCTTCCCTGCCAGGGCTCTGAATGGTAATGATCAGGGTTTTAATTGCCCTGATCAGCCCCACCAGGGCTGGGGCCACACCTACACTCTCCACCCAGGAGCTCCATTTAAGCTTGGCCCTGAGCTCTGACTCCTGGTTTGGGGTTCTCTGTGGCTCAGCCTTGTGTTCTGTTTCTGCCTTGGTTGAATATTGGGCCTATGTTGCAGGTAGGTGGTTTCCTGTTCTCTCTCTCCTTGTTACTGCATTGGCTTCCTGGAGAGGTCTTTCATGGATTGATGTTCTTGTTCCTTTTTTTGTGTGTGTGTTTTCCTCTGCATAAGCCTTAGGAATACATAGAGGAGTACTTGAGCCATCAGAAAGCACCAGAAGACTTTATATGTTTAGGCTTAAAGACTTATTTCCATTTATTCTGCATAAATGAAGGCATGAAAGAATAGAGTGGTAGAGCCATGTTTTTAAAGACATAAGAAACAACTGGTTATCTACAAGGGCTTTATCAGAATAGAGAATATGGGGCTCAGACCCTCAACAACTGTAACTTGTACAGCTTTGGAGCAGTTTTGCTGACAACTGAGCTCATGTGACTTGCATCAGGTGAAAAGCTAATTATTTCAATAAAACAGATAAAGGTACTGTATCAGAAAAATGGTTCTAGCACACAGTGGAATTAAAACCAGGAGTGGAAGAGGAGTGTTGGCAGTTCCTGCTGTCCTGAAGACTTCAGCCAAACCAGCAAAGATTTAAGGAAATGACTCATAGTTCTTGCAAGAAAGAAAAACATCATAGTAATGGCAAGGAAAGCTAGGTTAATGTAACCAAACTGTTCAAGTCAAGTTTACTAGCCCACAGAGGCAGAGACAGGAAGCACTGAAATGACAGAACTGCATTCCTGAAAGAAGTCTGTAATAATGTTTTATCAGGTTAGTGACTGCAAATGGCCAAGAACTTCAGTGGACATGTAGGAATACATTTTGCTCTTGGACACTTTCACACAGACATGTTTGAGTAAATGACTTTGCACATATAACAGATAAAGATTTGGTCCAGAGAGCTTAGAGTAGTGAATGGTCTTTGACAATGAAGCATGTTTGCCATGAAGCAGGTTCTTTAGTTTGCATAATAAATTCCTGACTTTCAATTTGCTGATATGCTAATTTTTAAAATGCTGCCATCAAAAAAAAATCCTTGTTTATTTTTGGGCAAGTATTTTGTGCTGCTCTTAAAAGGGACCTCAAAATGCATTTATTAGCAAGATTAATTATGTAGGAATGCTTGCTATCTTACTGCATGAGTGGACTACAAAGAAAAAGCTGAGATTCTGGAAGATTCTATGTCAGTTTAGAATTTACCTGGAAAAGTTAGGCCAGCATTTATTCCAAGCTCAACTAGTTATTTTAATGGTGTTTTTCTAGAATTATTGGTGTTGCCCTCAACACAGTCTCCAATGGCTCAAGATGGCAGGGCTGCCTGATTGGGAGCCTTTCTTTTTCTGTTTTACAAGCAGTCAGCTGATGGTAGTGGACATGGGTTAGTACACAGTCCTGAAAGGATTTTATTTAGGACAGGATCCCCTTAAGGGTGCTCAGTTACTGTAGCAGTCCCACAGGGAATGGGGATTTGTGTTGTTGGAGATGCAGAACCTCACAAGATGAGGACCCTGATCTCATGGGCCCTGCTCTGACCATGGCACTGGGCTCAGTGACCTTCCACCTTCGTTCAGTCTGTGGTTTTCTTATGTGAAATGTGCTAAAGGGTTTTTTTCTGCATTAGCATTTCAAACTGCTGTATATTCTTATTCTAGAAACTTAGCCCAGACCACAATTTCTTGTGTACTTCTACAGTGGTTATATGGGAATTTGTTAAAGGCTTATCTTACTATTACTATACACCTTTTCCTTTAATTGAAGCCATTATATGTTCTTGGCAAATCTGGCCATCCTAATGGTTTAGAAATTGCTTATCAATTGCTTGTCCTGATATTATCTTGATTACCTTTCTAGTCTGCTGTGTTTTTTTGGTCTTGGATTTGGTTCTGCACCCTTGCATTTTTTTTTTCTTTTTGGTAACTGCAGCTGCTGCTTGTCTCTTGTTCTGGTTTGGTTCCTATGGATGAGAAGATAGGGACAAAGTTAGGTATGTCATGGAAACACTGTTTATTGTTTACTGGAAGCAGCAACTAATCTCTTCCCTGAAGCTACTTTACATGTTGGCTGGTATCAACTAGTCATCTTTTGGAAGATTGACCACATGAACATTGGGGTTTTTTACGGAACAATTTTCTGGCAGTCTACTGTCTAAAATGCTAAATTGGATAGTGTTGAGATTTGTCTTTCTGAATTTAGTTGGTAGAGGTGAACTCATTAAAAAGAAAATTCTTGAAAACCTGATGTAATTATGCAGTTGCTTTAGATTAATTTACACTGGGATTCAAGCACCTAATTGCTTTGTGCCCCCCTGGAAATGTTTTCCCTACTTGTTACCTTCTCCTACAGGCTTTCTGTAGTCTTTCTGCAAAGTTAAGAACAATATGGGGCTTAAAGTAAATTTGATTTTCAAGCATTGTTTGGAGAACTAACTGGCTGGAGCTACCAGCCACAAATCCCCATAGGTATAAAGGTTTCTACAGGAGGTATGAAGTACATGTAAGTTTGTAAATGTGTTGCTGTATGTACAGGCTGCCTGTATTTTGTGTGAATGCCACGGTGTTCAAGCTGGTGCAGGCACCAGAGCTGTTTCAGATATGCAGGTATGTCTTCTATAGCAGACTGAGAGGCTTGGGTGGCTTCAAGGTATGTGGTTTGCTGCACTCTGTCACAAATGCCAAAGTATGTAGCAATATTGTACTTCTCTGGAAGCATATTGCGTTTCTGTATGTGGTTATATTACACAGCTATGCATGGATGAAATGCAAAATAATCTAACAGTAGTCCATTCCTTTTTTGTCCTAGTGTGTGCACTTTTAAATTAGCTGAATAACTAACCTGACTTGGTTAACCCTAGGGGAAAGCCTTTTAATTATTAACTTAAATAGTTGTGGGAGTTTTGCACGTTTTGCTCTAAAAATGCTTTGCATTTTGTGCCGAAATGGGCTGAGTGTGTTTTATCTGACTCTGTTGGGATGTTGAAAATAAACAACTGTTTTGATATCCAGTACAAAACCACTGGCTGAGACCACTGAAATTCAGAGATGCAGCAAGGATTTCAACTAACAAGAGCAGTGCCCTTCCATACAGCCATCATGACTGAGAAGGAGCTGGTGGAGTTAGGGAAGAGCACTATGATTTTTGCAGGTGATGTAAGAGAGCAGAGAGATGAGGACTCTATTATGAGATGTAATATTGCAGTCCAAGGGCTTCTCTACAGATGCTGTTCCAAAAGAAGCTCACTTGACTCATCTGTACCCTTCCTGAGCCCATTTTGTGTAACAAACTAACAGTGCTGGAGGGGCAAAGGGCATAGGGGACTTGAGGTGAGAGAAGATGAAAGATACATGATCCTTGTATATGAAACAAATCCAGAAATGCAGTGCAACAGGCAATCCACCAGTGGATGAACAGTTACTGTGGTGATGCAGAGAACAGACTTCTTGAATCCCCTGGGAGAGTGTAGTGGTCAAGAGACACTCCTGCAATATCCTGTCCCTCAGGAGGGGAGGGAGAGCAGGATTCAGATCCCTGGGGACAGACACCCTGTGGTACCACAGCATCAATGTTTGTCGAATACCACATAAAACATAGACACAACTGTCCTGAAATAGTTGAAGCTTGACTGATTGTGCATGGACTCCTTAAGATAGCTAGCTGAATCTAGACAGCATGAGATGACAAACGAAGGCCATCATTCACTTAAGTGGTGCTTAAGCCTGGCGTCGTGTGTACAAACAGGTTCACCAAAATCAATAGGATTAATTGTGTGACTGAGTCCATGTGTCTGCTTAATTGGTGCTGGAGGGGAGTGATACTTCAAACTAGGGCATGTAAAATAATGCACTTCAGGGAGAAAGCATCCTCCCCAACAACATAGCATGGAAAGGAGGTAGAAATTTGTATGTGACTTGTATGCAAGTCTGAGGGAGACCAAGTTAAACAAGTGGAACATAACGTGCAGCAGGCAGTAGTGCTTTGGCAGGTGCATTGTTGCTGATTTAGGAGTAGGTGTTTTGATTCGTGGCACAGACTTCTGAATACTGTCTCCATGTTTTAGTAGGAAAAGTGTACAAGGGCACTTGAGAGAACCTTTTGCTGCTAATAATTATTCTGGTTTTGAGGAAGCATTGCCAGTTAGGTGCCGTTAAGACTGGTGAAAAATCCTCTTTTTCTGTCGTGGAGCTGATAAAACAATAGCTAATAATTGAAAAGCCTCCATGTGCCTATACCTGGTTAAGTTTCATGAGCAACATTCCTGTATCTTAGAAATGAGCTGCCATGGCACTGTGATTCCTGAGCTATGAGAACATGTTTTCTTTGGTTTACAGGTGGGTTAATATTGGAAATGCCTGTGAACAGGGCCAGGTATTATTTGCTCTGATAAGGAACAACAGTTTAGTTTTAATTCTGTGTTTGGAAGAAATACATCAGTCATGTACACTCAGATAGCATGGAGATAGCAAATTTCAGAATGACTTTTTGGATTCTGCATCTTCCTACTGTAGCTAGAGATAAATTTAGGTAGGTACAAAATGTGGTTTTTCACCTCTTGTTTTCTTTCTTATGATGCATTAATTAGATCAGGATTGTGTTTTTTAAGAAGTGTTTTTACCAGGTAGTACTTTTAAAATCAATACAATAAATGAAGGTTTAGTTAAATTAGTGTTTTTTTTCAGTTTCATGAAAGTGAAAAATGAGCCCTTAGGAAAAGATTGCACTTCTAGACTCAAACATATTTTGCACATGCAGTTATTTTAATGTTTAGTCTGTTCTAAGAATCTGGGGATCATTTTCCATTAATTTTGTTTACTTTGGTTGTAATGGACCAGTCTCCCTCACGATCAACTTGTCTGGCTGGAAATCCTGAGGAAGATGAGGATGCTCTCAGGCTTTGCAAGACTGGCATGATTTTTCAGGCTTTTTGCTCAGCAAGTGGCCTGTTAGGGATATTCCAGCAGCCTCTGCTCAGGCTTTACTCCCCCTAGAGCAAGGCAGAGATCTGTAGTGTAGCAAGTGAAATCTGCTCTGGATTGAGCAACTCAACCCCAGAGAAACCTGCATCTGAGAAGTGCCTGCAGGGCTGTGGCTGACCAAAAGGAAAGCATCCTAGTCATTGGCTTGCCTATGGATAATTGGCATGTTTTTCACTGCCACCCACAGCATAAATCTTGAACAGTCACAGTTGTTGGAAGCTAAATATAAAAGGCTTAAGCAGTGACTTTCAACATGCTGAGTTCAAACATAAATGCAGCATGAAATGACCTGTGCACTTCTGTCTTCCTTGCAAGATGCGTGGTTAAAACAAAAATTAACCCAGAAACATTCTTAACTTAGTGAAGAATATGCTGTAATTGACCTGGATTGACACACTGACCTAGTACAGTGGGAATAATCCCGGACAGTTTATAGAGCTCTTAGGGTGATGTAATAAATTTTAGTATGAATATGAAATATTGTTTAGTGCATAAGTGTTCCTCATGTTTTTCCTTAGAGGTTTTACAAGTTCTGGTCCATTGTTGTGAATGCCATTGCTTTTGCATCTTGCTGTTGTGTAGAATAGCTGGAGATTGTTTGGTTCAGGCATGGTATGAAAACACTGTGTCAAAAAGGTGTGGGGCCAAGGGCTCCCCTAAGGACATGGTACTGGACTCAGCTGCTTAGTCAGCTGTAGCAGTCATATATACCAGTGTCCTGACTGTACATTGTAGCCTCGTGTTCGTCCAGCAAGACAAGGATGTTGTCTTAAAAAGCAATCTGCAATTAATAATTTTATAAAAAATAAAAAATTATTTGGTATGCTTTTGTTTTCTTATGTAAGAAAGATGTCTTTTCCTCTCTGACAAATGAAATAAGCTGTTGCAGGAGTTTTCTGTAATGCTGGAAAGTATATGTACCTCTAATAGTTTATGGTGGCTTGAAATCAGCGTTGGTAGAATGCCGAAAAATTCCTGCTTCCTGTTGAAAGTACATTCAGCACACTGGGACACATTTGTCTGGATGTGATCTGTGGGTCTACTTTTTTATTTACACTAAATTTGCAGTGATTCCTGTTATTTCAAACCACATACACCCACTCAGCTATGGTTACTTGGAATCTGTCTTGACTGCAATATATCAGGAGTAATTGGGTTGGTATGCCATCTTTTGTTGATAATTGGAAACTCTTGGATCTGACACAAGAAGTTAACAAATTCCCTGTACTTAGCCATATGCTTTAGAAGTTCTTGCAACAGCAATTTTCAGGTCATTTGTCTGGCTCGAATTTGAGAAGAAACATATGGCTACTGCTTATGTCCTGCCTTATTATTCTTAAGAGTATTATTTCATAAACAGAAAGGAGCTCATTAGCTGGTAAATTATTCATAGACCTCACTGGAATTGTACCAGATATGCACAGGGACTCCTTTAAAAGGGTCTTTTTTAACAACCCACATTTGGGATTGTCTGGGCAGAGATATTTTTCTTTTCAGTAAGACAAATAAAACCCTGCAAAGCTGTTCATCTCAGTTAAACCCAACTGTATGGCAATTTCACGTGAAATACTACTCATGTGTGATTAGGAATAAAAACCACTTGTTAATAGATCATGGATGTAGCTGTAACTTGCATTCTGATGAACTGTGTATCACTTGTAGTGAGTAATTAAAGAGCTCATATGCATAGCAAAGAGAACCGTGTTGTAATTTAGTGGTTACATCTGCTTAAGGCAATCCCAGTTCCAGTGGTCCTTCCTGGTAATGTTCAGATATTCTCTGGTGCCACCTAATGGTAAAATTGTCCAGTTACTCTGGAGTGAGAATAAACACTGTGTGCCCACCACATTCATGACTGCACTTAGGCCTATCGGGCTCAGTGCTGTGGCCTGAATATACATATAATAAAAAAGGCTCCTGACCCTAATTGCTTCCAGTCAAAACATCTCACTGTTAAAGGAAAAAGTACAGTAAACCCCATACTACTTCCTTTAACTATTCTCTCTGAACTGCTTTTTAAAAGGTTTGGACACAAGCCTGAACCAAACCAACTAGAACTTAAATCTAAGCTGCATTCTGAGAGTAACCTGTAATTTTCTAAAAGGCCAAATGCTGTTCACCCTTATTCTACTGGGAATGCAAAATTCAGGTTTGAGATATAGCTTTGTGTTTATTTTTTTCTGTGTTCTTGCCACAGTGCTGCAATTTCCAGGAAATGGAGAGATGCTTCTCAGAATATGGGAAAAGCAGGAAAGGTTAGATGGCAATAATGCCCCTCATTCTCACCCCTGCCATAGCCTCTGAGTGTTTGAGCATTGTGCTCTGTGCACAGTGGCTGCCTGCAGTGAGCACACCCCACAGGGCAGGCAGGCTGGAAGCCAGACCCTTTACCCCTAACCAAAGTAACTCTTAAGAGACATGGGTTTGGCTCCTTCCTGTCTGCAGGCTGTAGGTAGTTCTTTCTAGGTCCCTTTTAAGATTTGATGTTTCCATTACCTTTTTACTTCTGTGTGCTTACCTTTAAATATGCTCTAGCAGTGGGATGTGAGCATGCTTAGTTTTACTTTTGGATGTCACTGGGCCTTGCTATGACAATTTATATTCTTCTCTTGGAGTGGGTGGGCAACTGTTCTACTGGGGAGGAAAAGTAATTTTCTGCACTAAATAAAGTAAAAGTGTGTGTGAATATTAAGCTTAATTGTTTTGAGCCTGGTGCTAATAATGCCAAGGTTATGGCTTTGATCCCTTTATGGGCCATTCGATTAAGTCTTGGACTCGATCATCCTTGTGGGTTCCTTCCAACTCAGAATATTCTGTGATCATTTATCTCAAGTCAGTAGAGAGAGAAACCCTAGTGGGGCAGTAACAGATATAATTCCATGATTCTTATAAGAAGCTGGTGGGAGGGGACAGTGTAGCCAAAAGATGTTGCAAAAGAACTTCTTAAATGAACTATTTTGCAATCCTCTGGAAAAGAATGTTCGGTATGTTTTGACTGATCAATTCTGCTATCACACATTTTCTGAATACCTGGTTAACATGGAATTAATAGAGTTGAGGCAAATAAACAGCAATACCCTAGAGACAAGGAACAGTTTTATCCAAATAGCTGAAATATTGGGTTTGCTGCCAATTTCTGAGACTCAAAAGGCCATTGAATAACATAATTGTCAGTTATTCTAGTCAGAACTGACTGTGCCCAACACAATGTGAGCTGCAGATTTCCACTCTAATGTCCTGTTTAGAACTAGGCTTATTTTTTCATGTTCTGAATCACCTTTCAATTCCATTGTTAAGTCCTTTCTTCAAGAATAACTACCACCCTTGCAAACAAAAAGCATTTGCGTATGTAGGAGTTCTGATAGCACTTTGAGACAAGGCTCATTTCAAAGTGAATTGTTTTGCTGTTTAGCTATAGAATAGTTGTATTTTGAAATTAGAATTGACTGCTGCTTTGTAGGTAAGTATATTGTATTTTGAGAGGAAAAAACCACCTTTCTGCATTCTTCCAGGTATTCTAGAAAAGTTGAGCATTAGTACATGTGAATAGCATGGATAAAGCAGTCACTGTAAAAGCAGCATTTTTTTCCTTTGCATAAGCATGACTAGGGAGGAAAATATTGTGGGCCAAATTGTTTGCAGATGTAGCTGTTGTGGTTTCATTGAGTTACAGGCAGATTTGAAAAGATTTTGTTCCAATAGGAGATAATATGTGCAAAGCACTGCTGATGGTCCCGCCAATTTGTGGGTTCTCAGTCTGAACTAAGAAACTGGCACCCTGCTCTTGACAATCTGGCTTTGAGGACTGTACCATGTTACAAAACCAGAGGTTTTGGCTCACATATGAAACTAACTGCCTGAATAGAAATATTTTCAATTTTTTTAGGCCAACCCAATCATAAAACTATATTTCCTTCCCTGAGTTGTAGATGAAGAAAAGAATCCTTCTTTGTCGGTGGATGGCTGTTGTCCTCAAAGGCACTTGTCACTGACTGTAGTGCTTAATATGGGTTCCCCTCTTTGGTTGGGATACTTCTTTATGAAAAAAAGGCCAAAGAATCCTCCAAGTTAAAACTTTCCAGCATGTGCAATAAGCATATTGATGCTTCCTGGTTGTCATTCTAAGCAAGCTGTTCTTGCTTTCATGATCCTTTGTGATCTGCAGCTGACAAGCCCCACTCATGAGTAATGTCAACTCCAAATGCTTAAATATCATGGAACTGGCCCTATGTCATGACATTGAGATACTGTTAAGCCAGGTAGCTCATGATTATGATCACTCTCCATGTATCAAGAATGCAGACAGGAAAGAAGGAATTAACTACCTAATTATAGGGGTCCAGGGGGTGAAGCATCAGGAGTTGAACACTTGTCAGCATTGCAGTGGAAAGCAGTAGTTCTGCTCTAACTTTCTATGTCTGTGGCCTTAGGTGCAACAGATCATGCCCTGAGGTCAGGGGAGATGTGTTTAATCTCTTTAAGGCCATTGCCTGCCTCCCCAAAAAGTGTGGGACC
The DNA here is from genome assembly GCA_013398175.1 of Climacteris rufus. Lineage (NCBI taxonomy): Eukaryota > Metazoa > Chordata > Aves > Passeriformes > Climacteridae > Climacteris > Climacteris rufus. Next base: position 1,166,143 of record VZRZ01003270.1, read on the forward strand.
AACACTGGTACTTCCTGTCTTTAAACTGGCCTTTTTTCAATAGTACCACTTTACCTGTGCTGTGCAGTACCACTCTGAGTGCTGCTGAGCTGATTTTGAGCTATATTTCCCACAGGAAAATGAAAAGCAGGGCAGCTAGACTTTGGTTATTTGCTTCAAGTATCTATTTTGGTTTTGTGGTGTTTTTCATGTAGCAGATATGTCAAATGTGAGATCCAGGTCTAACAGCACATTACCTTGACAGTGAGCTCTGTGTAGTTATTTTCAGAGGCCTCTAAAGGAGACTCAGATTGAGTACTTCCTTAGGATCACAGTCTTGGGACAGACAAACACTGCATGCTGAGTTCTCCCATGAGTTACAGGCTACAGGAATACTAGGGACTTAGTGGGTTTATATGCTGGCAGAGAATCCTGGAGACAGAAATTAATCAGTAGTGAAGCTCAATCAAATATTATCTTCCTGCTGCTGGAAAAAGAATGAAAAATTTGCTGGTATCAGTTACCACCATGGTGCTGGTGCCTGGAGAACGCTGCAGGAAGGACCAGGACTGATGTATCCCACTGGCAGCCCTTATCAGGGCTCCTGCAGAGCCCTTCTGAAAATGAATGTCATGCCAGAGAAATCTGTCTAGGCAAAAAGATTTGCTGCAAGTAGTAGGCAACTTATAAAAATGGGATCTGGATGCAAAATGTGGATCCAGGTTGGGCCTTTGCTTTGCTTAGAAGCTTCTAAGAAACTCAAAATTTACCTCATTACTTTCAGATTCTTCATGTTTTTTTCTGCTTTCACCCTGGCCCCTGGAGGAGTCCCATCCTAGTGAGTTTTGCTTTCAGAGCAAATTACATGGGACTCTGAAACAATCCTTTAGAAACTGAGCTTCTGGGCCACTTCTCAGAGCCCCTCCTGTGCCAATACCTGCATCTGGTTCCTACCCCTTTGGTCTGCTCTGCTGTCCCTGATCATGTTCATGTGCTTGTGTAAACTTGAGGTAGAAAGGCAGAATTTCAGAGAACTTTCCTCAGTGCAGAAGCAACACAGGTCAGGGTCTGCAGTTTTCCAGGGATGGCTCTTGGCCTCTGAAAGAAATCCTTAGTCTCTCATAGAGGCTGCAAGGTCAGTGACCAAATTCTCCACAGAAAAGGTCACAGACAAACTGCAGTCTGTTTGTCATGTCCCATGTATAGATGGGACATCCAGCTCCAGTGGGAGGTAGGTCTCTAGGTGGTGTTGGTGAGACAGGGAAGTAATATTCCAGAGACTCTCCCTCAGTACAAGGGCACTACAGCAGGAGATAGGTGCCATAAGGTGCCTGGGATGAGAACTTGCTGAGCAGATTGTGCCTGAAATAAGACTGCCCACTTTAACCTCATGAAATCTGTGACTGTCCTCAGTATTTCTTATTTATAGGAGCTGTAGCCCCATCAGTGCTGGTGGTGTTGAACATCTCAGAGGCAGTGGGAGCACTGGTGTTGCAGACCTTTCAGCCAATGCCTATCTCTTACTGTTCCTTGGCTCTCACTTTTTATGCACTTTAATTTTGAGCAAAAACCTCTCAAACTTGGGAGGTTTGAAAGACTAAAACAAAATAAAATGTAAGCTCTTTGGATTTTCCTTCTATCTGTTCTGCCTAATAATCTTATCAGAAAGATGCTTGATTTGTTCAATTTGCTGAAATATTTGCTCCTGATAAGCCTTCTCAAGCTGCCTCTTGGTGCTGCTCATCCAGCCTGAGAGTGCCCTCTCGTGTTGGCGGGCACGGCGTTCCGTGTGCTGCCCGGGATGTGCGGCCACAGCAGCTCCTGCCAGCCCCGCTCCTCCGGGCTCATCCTGCGCTTACAGCGTGCTTCTGCTTCCAACAATGACATCTACTTGTTGTTTGCCTCTTCTGGTACATTCAGCTGCTTTTTACGGTGCTGTTGTTTAATATTCCGTGACAGACTTGTCCGGGAACTCCCTGTTCTTGTGCAAGAGAGGCACATTGACCTGTCTGCTTTGTTACACCGTTGATTTCTCCATCCTGCATGGGCAGAAGAGGTAATGCTGATGAGCAGCCATGCATTGTTCACCTTCCCCCCCCCCCCCCGAAGACACAATCTATTTTGTTTTGCCTGGATTGGTTATTTTGCTGAATGACTGATCAGCTGCCAAGTCATCCATTTTTCCCTAAATGCCAGGGAGCTTCAGTTGCTCTAACAGCACCTGAAAGCCTTTGGCATTTTGGGGTCACTGGTCTGTACTTGCTGTCAGTGCTAATACTATTTGATTTTCAACATTAGATTTTATGCGTTGTGTAAAGCTGCATGTGGCCGGGATGTTTAACTGCAGTGTCTGTGGTTCATAAACTCTACACACAAACCAACAATGAATAGTAAGGAAGCCCAAAATGGGAGTGGTGTGTGTATGTGTAAACCAACAGTACCTTAGGCCAAAGTAGGAAGGCTATCATAACATATAACATCTTGTTTAAGCTAGAATAGAGTCTTCTAAGTGAGAGAGCATCAGCCAGAAAAAAAAGCAAGATGCAAAGATGAAATTGAACAATCTTAGGTATTTTTCAAAGCTGTGAATGTGTCCCTGAAGTGGCTAAATGGGGAACAATTTATTAAACTACCAGGTCCATGTTTGTTAGGAAACTCAGAGTAATAGGGAAGGAATAAATGGACTGTTAAATACAGGAGAAAAAAAGGAATGACAAAAGAGATGATTCTTGTTGTCAGTTAAATATTGCCTCATAAATGCCATCAGTCAACCCAGTGTCTGAAACCTCTACACTGGTTATAGATGGCAGTATCTTTGAAAGTGTATGAATTAAACTGGCAATTGTTACTGACTTAGGTCACATTTCAAAGTTTCTGTCAGTAGTGGTTGTTTGAGGCACTGAAAGGTGATGAAGAGCCCCTCACTGTACTGGTTTGTGGCTAACAGCCACACACAGTGCTGTGCTTAAGCCTATGCTCTATTGTTTCACTGTTTCAGATACCAGCACCTCATTCTGCCAATTCAAGTTTTGATTTGTGAGGCTGAACCCACAGGGGCAATGGATGTGGAATGAAACCTGTTTTCTCTTATTTGCCTGCTCTGCTTTTGTTTCCCTGACTTCAGGTGAAGGGAGTGTCATAGCAGTGAGAGCAATTCTGTAAAAATACTGGGAAGCGATGCATGGTCTTTGATCTCAGCTGTAACAGGACTTCAGATATATTGCCTGGAAGTACACAAAAAGGCTGGGATGCACTGCTGAATACCAGAAAAAAATACTTTGGCCTGATGATGTTGATGACTTCCTTTAAATGATCCACAAGAGCAAAACATTGCTCTTGAAATGCTCTTCATGAAGAGATCTGTCTGCACTTCTGATGTGACTCCGATTTGGCAGGGATGGGAAGCAGATGGGAAGAGCTGATGACAGCTCAGGACAGGCTGAAGGCACTGAACCTCTCTAAAACTTGAGCAGGAAGGACTGTAGAAAGCATGAGGACAAGAAGGGAGGTAAACATGTCTTGGGATATTTTTATGATCAGACTGCAGTAGGCCAGGACTAGTCAAATGGGAAGGAGGGGAAAAGGCAAGATGCCAAACAGCTTTGAAACAAAAGGGTGCGAGTGCTGAAGATGGGGAGCTGAGCACATATGGAGCTGCCTATGTAGGGTTGAGAAGAACACCTATGGTGTAGTGCAGCCGGTTTGGTTTTGGTGTGGATAAACCTCTGAAACTTCTAGGACAGCAGTCAGCAAAGTGACACCCAACTCAAACCAGTGCAGCTGGAGGCTGCCTGAGAAGAGGGGTGTGGGCAGGAGTGAATTGGAAACAGGTTTGCAGCCTGGTGCACACAGGCAGAATCACAGCAGAAAGATCAGTGGAGAGGAATATTCCCTGCTGCTCCTGGGGTCTTTGTTACAGAGCACGCCTGGGTACACACATGAGCAAAGTGGGCTGCTGCCTGGAGGGGCAGGTACCTGCTCTGCTTGCATTAGAGGCAATGGGTTTTGACAGAACAGCCTGTTCCTCTCTCTGGCCAAGCTCTGTCCTGTGTGCAGGGGCCTTTGCTCCATCATGATGTGTGGGAGGCAGCTCCTCCTGTGAGTGAGGGACTGGCACCAGCCCTTGCAGCAGCACCAGTGGTCACTGCTCTGCTTGGGTCCCAGCCTGGGCTGCAGGACCAGTAAGTTGTGGTCTTCAGTGTTTCCCTCTGGGCTCTGCATGTGCCAATGGCCAGGGAGAGGTGGAGTAAAGAGGAGCTGGTGAACAGGGACAAGGAGAATCTCCTGGCTCTTCTCAAAGTCCCTCCAAAATATCTGCTGACCGCCGAACCTGAACTCCTTCCCTCCAGATTATTATTACTATCAGTCTACTTGGTGCAAACCTTTGCTTCTGTGTCACCTTTGACTGCTCAGCTCTCTTCCATCTTCCAGGCTCTCCTATCCCCTCCTCATACCTCTTGGCTAAGGCCCTAAACCAAGGTATTATTGGGAACCCAAAGCCAGTTCTGTTGTAAAACATCTTCAGTAGAAGCACTGGTGTTGATCAAGGTGCCAGTGTATCTTCTTCCAAGTGGTATTTTTGTACAGAAGGCAAAAGCAAGGGTTAATGCTCTGACAGACTGAGGGCAGGGGATTAAGGACATATTGTATCTGCAGCTAAGCAGATATTCCTGTTCCTCCACTATTATTATGGTTGTTATTACAGTCAGTTGTAGGGCATCTAAGTGAAATCCATCCAGAATATGAAAGCCTGAAATTGAAGAGGAAGTGAGAAAGCATGGAGACTTCCAAGTGGAGATGACCTCTGTTGCTCTTTGAGCTCAGACTATTTTTGGCAGGAGCTAAATGACACAAGGGCCTGCCTTGGAAGGATGGCAGTGCAGCTGCCAGCCCCTGTCCTTAGCCAAAGGCCCGGGGAGTGTGCGCAGGAGGCTGCAGAGCACGGGCCTCCTGCTCAGTCCAGAACAGTGCCTGCAGGAATGGCAAACCTTGCCAAGCCCAGATAGTGCAGCTGATGCCCTGGGAAGGCTGATGAGCCTGCTAATACCCTGAACAGGGTGCACCGGGCCGAGTCTTTGGGACAGGAAACAGTCTTCTGCCTGCACACAGGACTCAGCCAGCCCTTAGCAAGGGCCTCCAAACATGCTTGGATGTAATAATCACTCAGAATAAATGGGAGCCTTGATGACCCTTGAATTGCAAGAGAATGATTAAATGCGTTATTGTGTATTTCAAACATTTATGTATTTGTTTAGTGTAATGGTAGAGGAAAAAGAATTACTGCAGGCAAGATTTCTCTGTCAACCTCTGGGTTAGTGAGTCCCTTCACAGGTAAACTGCAGGCCTGCCATGAGGCTATGTGCAAAATATTTTCTGCTGATAATTGAAGTCGAGTGTAAGGGGTTTTTATTAAGACTTTGAATTTTTTTTTATGCTCTTATGTCATGTAAGGAAGGTAATAAGGAAAAAAGACAACAAAAATGTTTGTCAGAAATTTTACTACAAATATTTTCCCTCCATGATATTTAATAGGAAAGCCACATTTAATTTTTCTCAAAGCAAGAATATAGGCTGGCTTAAGGATGCAAAAAATTAATATAGTACAGTCAGGAGTCAGTTACAGACATGGGCTTAATATCAGAGGCTATAGATGATAAATCTTCTTTCCATGGCAGGATTCCTCACTTCCTGCTTTCATCAGTGGGCAGCAGCACAGCAGTGTATTTTTACACTCCCTGGAAAAGCTGGATCCAGAGCCAGTTGCTGGCCTGAATTGTCTGTTTCTAACCAAACACAGTTTCTCTGTAGAAATGAAACCAAACAAGCATGCAGGTAAATAGGGGAATAGGTACTTCAGCCTGCTTTACTCAAGGTGTGGCGTTTTACACCAGTTCCACTGCTTATAAGATTTCTTTTTGTCTCCATCCCTGTTCAAGCAGTGAGGAAGCTGTTTCTCAAGACTAGCCTGACTTGTGCAGTCTTTTAGTTCCTCATTAGCTTAATGAGTTACAGAAAGGGGAAAACTCTCTGGGACTTGAAAAATGATGTGTGCTTCTTTTGAGGCATTTGCCATCACTTCTGTGCTGGATTTCAGAAGCATTTTAGGTAACCAATCTCTTTCTCATGGGTACTCTCAGGGCATTTTATTTCCATGTATAGGTGTCTGTTTCACAGGCCTGTTTTTAATGTTTGAATGAGACAGGAAAAGAAAATAAGCACCCCACCTTACACAGGGGAGAAGATGTAAGTGTAATCTATGATGTTTTTTACTGTAGAATCTTATGGCTTTAAATTTTTTGTCAGTACTCTTCAAACTGCAGGGCCTGTGACATGGATTGGTGCAGATTTTGATAATAGTCTTCATTCATGCACTTCAAAATTCTTCTTTCAAACCTTCAGCATTTTTTTCTGGTCTTCACAACTTTGCTGTGATATCTGACAGGGATGCCAGATGGCCCAAAGAGATAAATATCAAACAAGTAAAATGTCCCTGCCTCCAGCCCTTTGATGGTCTCTGTGGTGACGGCTCGCTGGAGGTTTAGATCATAGAAGTACTTGCACAGCACTTTCTCTGATTTGGGCCGAGATTCGGGTCCAGAGCACCTGTCTGCACTCTGCAGTTCCCTCCAGATCTGATCCTCTTCAATCCTTCTCCTGTACACACAGTACTTGCTCTCCTCTTGTGTCCCTAGCCAGGCAATGGTCACAGACCTGCAGGTTCTCAGTTTACTGAAGGACTTGATTTTTAAGCTCTCTGGAAGGAGTGGGAATAAGGGCTTGTGGAAATGGGGGGATGCCTCTACCTTCACAGAAGAGTTAGATTCCTCTGTGGATCTCAGCTGCACCAAATACGTGTCCAGCAGCTTTCCCTTCAGAGAGAAATACCTCAGCCCTGAGAGATTTTCCGATGCCACTGTTTTGCCATTTCTTGTTATTTGAACCCGTACTTGGCCCTGACACAACTGAAAGGTGAACTGTATTTTCTTGTGCCTGGCCTGGTACTGCAGACTGTAGAATTTCTGTTTTTTCCCATCCAGGACAACATGAATTACTTTCCCATCTTTCAGCTCTGTCACCTTAGGCTCAGGTTCTTCCAGGGTCCTGGCAAATGTCCCAGTGTATGCAGCACTGGCATTTGTAAGGAGATTGACAATAAAAACATCAAAGTAATACTGAGTGCTGGGGCTGAGGTGAGGCACTGTGTAAGTGTTCTTGGTACCCATGCACACCTGCCTGACTTCCCCACTACTCACTTTGTTGATGATGCTCAGTTCACTGTTGGACAAGATCATCACCTGCTGTGGCTCAAGAAGATATGGAGAGAGGGACAGAGCTAATGTAGGTGGCAGCTTCATTCCAGAGGATCTGATGGCGGTCTCAGCTGCACACAAGCTCTTGTAGTTGTGCTTTTCATTGACTAGGAGACAGTACTGGATGCTTTCCCTGTGCTGCAAGACAGAAGGGCTGTGTTTCCAGGTGAGAGTCACTGTTGTAGGGCCCACGCCAATCACATCAATGCGTGGGTCTGTCGGGAGCTCTGGATAGAGATGCCCAGAGGTTGTGTCAGTTGTTAAGTACACGGTGATGTGTGTGTCTCTCTCAGTGGATAAGAACTCGAGCAGGTACAGGGCAGAATGGGAAGACATCCCCATGTAAGTCTCTACAGAATTTCCCTTGTAGTTGAAGATGGTGAACACCATGCCTGGAGCCTTCTGAGATTTGGGGACTTCTTGCGTATCATGGTCACCTGCAGGCAAAAAGCAGACTTGTGACTTCTGTTTTTAAAGATGTGAAATAAGGCACATCATATAAGTTTTACTGTTCTTGTGCTGGGGAACATTGTATTTCCTTCTTGAGAGCAATAATTACAACTAAAAATATGTTTTAGTAAAAATATGTTGCTACTGGCAATTTATTAAAATTTGAGAAGCTTTTATTTTAGCAGGGCAGCTGTAGAATTATGCTTTGAGAAATACTGTAATTGTGAAACCACAACTTGCAAAAGCTTGACTTGTATCATGCCTGATGCCCCTACAATTTTCTTCTATTTGCTGTCTCTTAGGCTACTTTACTTTAAGGAAACTCATAATTTCTATGATAGATTTTTTTGGGGCTTAGTTTTAGGCTATTGTCTCATACAGAGGGAAAAATTACAGATTCAAAGGATTATAATTTGAACACCTCAGTCAGGTGTACCTGCTTGATGGTTAAGAACTCATTAATGGCAGCTTTTAGATTTTTAGTTTGAAAAAATAATTCAAAAATTCATGTGAGAGAAAGGAATTGCCTTTCACTGTAAAAGTAGTATAGTACCCACTACCATGGTAGATGTGGTAGTCCTAGAAGACTAAATGGATAAATCTTCTCTGCTTCATGTGGGGAGCAAATGTCTGTCTCAAGTGAGCAAAGCCACAGGAAAACAACTGAGGCAGCAGAGGGAAGCTTGGCCCAGCAAAAATAGCTTATGAAGTTGATCTGTTTGTGCAGCCTGGAAATACCCACAGTTGTTCCCAAATATTAACCTTAGATGTAGAGTTTTTTCATACCTAATCCTTAATTTACTTGAGGGCAGAATCTGATGGGTTGGCATGCTTTGGCCCTGGAGACAGGGTCAGTCCGTGGCAGTTTACAGGAGAGGGAGCCATGAGATGTTTAGGCTTGTGGGACATTCCCTGTAGCACCTTTATTTATAAGGAACTTACGCTTTTTTGCCACTTCTTAGGGAGACTGAAGGTCTTACCTTGTGTTGCTTTTTCTGGGAAATTTGGAGAAGGCTTGTACACAAGTATACTCCATTCGATGGGAACATCACAGGGGGTCACTGTTATTGAGAAAGGGGCAAGGACTCTGCCCTCTTCCAAAACAAAATAGTACCTGTCAATATGGATGGGAACAGAGGGAATGTGTCAGAGAAGTAAAGTTTGCCTGAAACTCCATTTGATCAGCAATTCTGATGTGGGTCACTTTGCTCTGAATGGAAATGACTGTTCTCTGGGGTGCATCCACACCAATGGATGGTGAATGTCTGCAGTCTTCAGCTGTGGGATGAATACATGCTATGGGTTTTTTTCTAATCCCACAAGTATTTGCTGAAAGCTTTATTCACTTACCTTAGGCAATATTTTTTCCTCTGAGCTTTTTCACAGTTCAGGCAGATATTATAACTCATTCTTGGGTGGTTATTTTAGGTGATGGATGTGGTTTAGCTGACTGCCTTCTTGGTAAGAGTCTGTTGCCGGTTCTACCTTAACTGCCTTTGTGTCAGTCTGCTATGAATGAGCAGGACAAAGTGACATCAGTCTCCTTGGTCAGGTTTTGATTCCTCCCTTAAAAAAGTCCAACCTCCTGTCTTGCTCTGTTTACTTCTGTTGCTTTTATACAGACTGTATAATGTTTGGACTTGGCCACAGAAATGTTTGGACTTGGGTGCCTCACTCTGCACTTAAATGAAGGCAATTGGCAATTCAAGAGGTTTTCTTTTTTCACTAGAGAGCCAAGCCTAGTCATTATGGATAGATCCTGTCAGCCTAGAGGTCTGGCTTACTTTCAGGATATGGCTGCTAGAACAGAATGAAGCTTCACTGGAATCAGCTCCACATTTTTTAATCTTTTCCTCCAAGCCAAAACTTGTCATCTCTTGTCTTTGTTTGCATGACTGGGGCGCATAAGAACCTTCCTGATCATGTTAAACTGAAGGGGTTTTGCTTCCCAATTGCAGTCTTAATGTTATGCCTCAAGAGCATGGAAAAACTCCCTTTCCTTTGTAATTTCAATACCTCTTTTTCTTTAACAAGGAGAGCTCCTACTTTTGCTCTTGTGAGCATGGTCACATTATATAACGTGTTCTCTGTTCCAGTTTTGCTGTGCAGGGCATGTGAAGACTGAGCAATCTGGCTCACCCTCTGCTCCATGATCACTTGAGTGTATGTCAAAATCTGTATTTGCTGGTCTCTGTCCAAAGTGCATCTCTCCCCAAACAAGCAGATTGATCTTTGCTACCCAGATGCAGTGCCAGCTGTAATATCTAGATCACCTATATGTATAGGTATGGCAGAAGACTTTGCAGGTGTTTGGGGAAAGTGAAGAATCTGTGGAATTTCCATGTGCAAAGCCCTTTTAATCTTGGCAAGTTGTAATGCCATTCAACAAAAACACTTTCAGCATGCAGGACACTGGCAGAAGTTTTTCTGATAAGATGTCTGATATTCTATTGATTTATGGGGTAGTTAATTTGCTAGGTAAAGTTCATGTATTTTACCATGAATGTAGAATGGCTGATGTGTCTGCAGACCTGAGGCCAGACTGTTTGTGGCACAACTGTTTGCTGCTGGAGCCCATCCATTCTGCCTCACTTCTGCTGCTGCTCTGACAAACACCACAGAAAGCTGCTGAAATGTGTACATGAATCTGAACTTCATCTTGGAGGCTCATTCCAGATTCTGGGCAGTGTAATGACACTTGAGGAATGGACATTTTTCTGGAAATTCAGTGTGCCCTCATAGAGCTCTGCAGGTGCACAGGGATTCCTGGCTTGTGCTTGCAGTGTGGAATTACCAGTAACACAGGGAAATATTGAGGAGTAATGTGGCTGATTTGTTCTTACCTTCTGGGTATATCTTTCAGCAGGTGAATTGTAGTTTCCTTACCATCTGCAAGTATCAGGGAGTGGTAGAAATTGAAGAGATCAGTCTTGAAGCTCTGTTGGGAACTGGTGGTGGGTGCTTTTATGGAATGGCACAAAAAAGCCACCATGAGAAAATGGAGAGGCAGATAAAAGCAGAGCCAGGACATCTTCAGGACTGCAAAGTGAGATGACAAAAGTGAACAGAAACCCCTGTAATAGGAAAGAAATTTCTGCGATCCTCTCTTTCTGTGCCTTTCCTGGTATTTTAATCCCAGCAAGTCAGGCATTCAAATAGTGCCATTTTGCTAAATTGCTTAAAGTTCATAGAAATATTTCTCAGAAGATCTCTGCAAAGATTTAATTGCAGAAACTGCTATGAAGTCTTTCATTATAGAAAAATTTAGTCAATGTAGCACAAATGCAATATCATGAAGTTATTTTAAAAATCTTTTTACTGCTGACAGAATGAGTGAGAACTATATTTAAAGTATTTTTTGTAGTTTGTGGTGTTAATTTACTAAATTTCAAGGCTGAGTTATCTGTAATGAAACTGTCCCTTTTAACTCACAGGAGGTCACTGTATCCCAAACACTGCTTCTGCTGTTCTGTCAGAGAACATTGGATTTTCATTTTGTCCATTGTGACTGTAGATGTGTAGAGAAGAGGATCAGCATAACTTACTCAGAGCTGTGTAAGATACTGTTTGCTAAGATGTGGAGAATCCTGGATAAGAATCCCTAAACTGGTACTTAAGGTTTTAAGCTCTGTAAATCTTATTTGGAGCGAGGCTCTATTACTGTAGGGCAGTAATCTTATTCTTAGATTTTTGTATTGCCCATTGTTTCTATACCTGCACCACTGTCTCCGCACTTGCTGCTCACTGGAATTGTAATAACTGTATTGTATTCACTTTGGTAAGAGTGTTTTAAAAAATCATGCATATTTCTTTTTCTGGGAGGCATTATTATCAGCTTGGAATCTGAAGGAAAAGTACAAAAACAGTCCCAAAAATCATCAGCCAGTGCTGACTGTATTCAAACTGCTGTGTATGTTGCCCAGAGCTACACAGACAGGAGGGGACTCCAGTTAGAACAAGACATTTTGAGAGTTATTGATTATGCTTAGAACTCTTTTGTCTGCCACATGCAATTTCAGCAAGAGGAAAGCAGAAAAGTGCAAAGGGCATAGACCTTTAATACAGGTGCCAGCTGTAGCTCAGGGATTTGGAAAGCAGAGGGAGCTCTGAGCAAGATCCCTTTTTTGAGGAAGAAGTAGCTTATTCCATTTTATGAGCAGCAAGGAGTAAAGATTCTGGTGAAATCTGATTATTGGCTGGTGACAGCAGAAAACATAAAATAAGGCTCAATTCTTTGTAATTTGTACTTCTTTGAGATGAGCTCTTTCCCCATAGTGCCTGCAAATGTGCAGATCTTAGGCAGTCACAGCTATAGTTCAGGAGACCTGCTGTCCATTACAATTCAAGTGACTTTATAAAAGGACCCCTTCCTTCGTAAACCCATTTCAGACATGCACATTTGAATATAACATTGAATACATCTGTAGGGTTTTAAATACAAAATCTGGGATTCCCAAGGTAAAGCACATCTTCAGTATCAGTGAGATTATTATGGAAATTATTACTACCAGGCCATCTGAATGTCCCTCTCAACATCCACATAAAGTTGGTATGTTCTCTGCCTGTTTGTAGTATTTTAGCACCTGGTTGAATGCGGGCTTAAGAAACCATCTGAACAAGTTGCAAGAATAGTTATGATTTCTATTTCAATTCCATTTTAATGCTCTTGTAACAGAGCTTTTGTTATGACTGAGTCACTTTGCCACTTGTTATTCTTGTAGTCTAATTATGGCTTACAGATTTAAAATACAACCCCAAATATTTTGTTTTACCTTTGACAGTGGAATCTGAGTTGCTCTGTGCTTTGGACAGGATTAAAAAAAAGACTTTCTGCTGCTTAAATGACAGGATCTTGCAAACCACACTGATACCACAGCAGCTCAGCTTTTCTTGTCCAGGAAAACAAACAAACCAAGCGATCAGCAAACCTATAATCAGCTTATCCCAAAGAGAACATCATCCTAAAGGCTGTTTTCACTCAATTACACAAACAATATATTCTCAGACTCTTGGAAATGTGTTACACAAAAAATACTGTGCTTACCTATTGTGTTCCTGGCCAGATGATCCTCAGACCACTTGCTTTCTTCGCCAAAAAAGCATAAAATAAAACAACATAGACTTTTCAGATCTCTGTAGGCAGATGAAAATCAAAACTCTGCAACCAGCTTAACAGGACAGAACTGATTTTTCCATATGGCTCCTGAACAGACATAGTAACTAAAATGCTTGTGGTGTTTCAAGAGAAGTAAGAAAAAAAAAATCCAGGATTTTGGTTTTTCTTGAGTTGGATGTTTTCAAAGGTTGTTTTAGACTTGCCCAATGTTGAAATCTTCTGAGTCCTGGCTGTTGCCCCTTCAGTTCTGGAGTTGCTGCTGGTTGGGGTGCGCAGCCTGCAGAGCCCAGGACCCTGCTCCTGCACACAGTGTCAGCCAGACTGCTCTGCTGCCTAATCCCAGCAGTGCCTGGCCGGGGAGCAGGTCTTTCACTGAAATGCACAGTGAGGAGGAGGGGGTGAGAATAGAGAGAGGAGCAAACACTGTTAACCCTTGTCAGCCCTTAATCCAAGCCAGCCAGGGGTGCACCAGTCTCCTCCAGATAACTAATTTTGCATTAGCAGCTTGATGGCCCTTCCAAAGGGGGTGTGATCTCCCTGCCCTCAGCACTGCAGAGGCTCCAGCTGATTTCAGGTGTTCTGTGTTTCTGGTTTGGTGCTTTATGGCCCAACAGGTGCTTAAAGAAGGGAAGGCAGAAAAGCTGCAAGGGAGAGAATGCTCTGCGTTTTTTATGCAGACTGGAATTAGCAATCCTTTGAAGACTGTCAGGAATCTACTGAATAGAGCTGAGCAGTTTTCTTGGCTTGGAGAGGCTGTGTAAGAAAGTGCAAAAGTGTATGGGCTGGGGGAACATTTCTGATGTGAAAGCAGTTTGTGGCTGAGGGAGGAGGCAGGAAAAGGGTGCATGGGAAGTGGCTCACAGCAAGCCAAGCACTTGCTTGTTGGGGCTACAAAGCAGTTGTAGCAAAGCCATGGTTCTTTTCAGGCCTCTCCTGCTGAGTGAGAGCAGTGTATGGCCAGGATTCACATGCTGCCTGTACTTTTTGGCCTGGGATGTCAGCAAAGATGCCCTGGGATCGTGCCTGCGGGGATGCTCGCTCAGAAAGGCCAGCCCCAGGAAGCTGCATGAGCTTCCAGGCAGGCCCTTAGCAGGGGCAAAGGCAGAGTATAGTAGAGAGGCTTTATTTTTAAATAAAGTTTTTTGTCCAGTGTTTGAAGGGAGTTACTTGCAGTAACCCTTTACTACCCTCTCCCTGGATTTGGAGTTGTTATTTAAGCCTCCCCAAAACTAAAAGTTTGCCAAGAAGAGGGGCAGATATGGAAGAAGTAGAAAGAAGCTTCAAAAGATTTTGCATAGCAGGTTTTTCTGGAAATGTGAATTTGCTCATCAACTGATGTAAGGGAGAGAAATATTTACAGTTTGTTTATTCTCACTGCAGGAGAAGGCAGGAATAATCAAGATGTTCATCAAATGTTTGCTGAAAAGTTTTGCTGAGCAACTGGGCTTTTAAAAAGGGACAGCATGTGGGAACCTTGATACAGGCACTGTATGATCAGGGTATTGGCCCTGTGGGGCTATGAGGGGATGTTGCAGGATGTTTGCTAGAAAACTAGCAAAAGTACAGTAAATAGTAAACAGGATCTGTCAGACAAATGCTGGTGTGAAATCCAGAACAGGTTATGTCTGTGTAACAGATCTGGGAACTAACAAAAATGAAAGTACCTAGCTGGAATTAACTGTTTCCCTGATGGAAAAGAAACATGAGAAAAAGGTGCTGTGAAGTCCAGTAAGGTCCCAGAGCAGGCCTGTAAGAGGGAAATGTGGGTCAGATAACATGCATCAAAAATGTGCCCTGGAAACAGGACATAAGAGAAAAAATATTGGTCACAATATAAGTGCAAGGATTGCAGTCTGATTTTACTGAGGATTTGGAGGGACTTGGAGGTGGGAAGTCAGCAGGGAGAATTGTAAACCAGTAATGAGGGTAAAGTAGGGAGATCTCTGGCCTGGGCTTGGAAGCATATGTCACTCATGTCTGGTAAAACCCTAGTGGATATGTTTTTTATGGAAGCGGTGGACTTCCTGTCTCATCCTCTCCAAAGCTCCCCACTGCCATCAAAACAAACCATTATGCCCAGCACAATTCAGTTTCTAGGGAAGGCCATAGGAGTTTTTGCTTTGGCCACCACTTCAGCACTGGAAGCCAAATGCTTGAAGGAACCCTCTGTCTCCCACTGAATAAAACATGAGCAAGGATGTCAGGTGAAAGAGGCCTGGTGATGGTTTAAATATGGAAGTACTCCAGTTCCTCTCAACAATTTCTCACTTCCCATGTATGCCTGCTTACATGCTTGCTGGAGCAGGATGCGTGCTCATAAATGGAGAGGCTCACTGAAGCACTGTCAGAGGAAAAAAACCCTAGTATTCTCTATGGAGAAAGTGATGAGCTAAATTCATGACTTCTATAGCTTGACTGAACTCAGTGAAGTTACAACAGGGATAAATCAATCCCTTGATTTGGCAAAAATAATGACACAATGGCTTTTTCGGTAGAAAAAATACAGTCTGTAGTGAGCAGGCTCTGCTGCCCCTCAGAGCTGAGTTAGTGACTTCAGGAGGGCTGTTCAGAGATCCTACTTCTGTTTCAACCCTGCTGCCCATCCACACCTTTTATAAATGTGTGAGATGGAGCCCCTTTGATATCAGAGACTTGATTTATTCTCAGTTATGTGGTGGCTCTGCTAACAGATCAGTAATGCTAAAACAAAGGAGCTGCTTTGAAAGGGAAGCAAAAAGCCGGACCATCAGGTATTCAGCTTGAAGCTATCAAAGACACTTCAGATGTGCATTTTCTGGAACTGCAGTCCAGATTTGTGTTCAGGTGAAGGATTCAGCAAGCCAGAGGAGTATCCTGCAGTCCTGGCAGCAGACTTTCCCACAGCATGCCCTGCCTGCAGTGTTTGGTTGCTCTTCCATGGCATGGCTTGCACAAGGGTGCCTGGAGGGGCTCCTGGAGCTGCACAGCTGGCCCTGCCTCACCCCACAGAGCACAGCTCTGAGAACTGTATCACACTGCTTTGTGCTTGGCAAGGAGATGCAAAACATTCACCATGGGTACTTCTGATCAGGCAATTCCCCTGTCCTGGCAACCCCTCTTTGAGCTGGTTTGGTCACCTTCATCAGGAAACTGTCTGTGGGAAGGGCCAGGAGAGCTCCAGTCCTCCCTGTTAGTGTGATGTGTGGGAAGGTGGGAACAGGACTGCACTGTCTTCCTGTCCATCACCCACCCGGATCAGGCCCTGGCTGTTAATTCCAGCAATTCCCAAGCACAGACAACTTCACTGTGCCCCCCAGCCCTGCCTAGGGAGTTTGGTTTCATGAAACTCTAAGCAAATTAAAAATGCATGGGGATAGAAATCTAGTCTTTCAGTTATGAGACATGCCGTGTTCTCCCTTTCTTTTACACATACACGTGTATTCCATGAACAACTGAGGTGGAATTGCTAGTCTTTGGCTCCCAGCTACCTGTATGCCTGCAAAATGCCTTCTGAACTAATTTGCATGTGAAAACTATGTTCATAGCCCTGAGCAGAAGGAGCAATGGATGTCTAACAGAGGAAATTATCGCATCCAAATATGTTTTGCATTTTCCATTGCTGCAAGTTGCAATCTATTCCTCTTAGCTAAAGAATCTAACTTCTGCCTTGTTGTTATGGCTGTGGAAAGGGGGATGCAGATTTCTGTAAAAATCTCCTTCCAAGTGGAGAGGTTGTCCAAGTCACTGCTTGGTTGTTACTGGGGCTAGTATGTCCTTGAGAAGTCAATACGCTTCTGGTTAGTATTATTACTCAAAAAATAGCATCTTAGACACAGCTGGGCTCCAGAAAGGATCATACTTTTCTTTGAAGCTGTGAAAGACAATCCTAAACACAAGTCTGGCACTTAAACCTACTGAGGGTAGTGTGGTGGGGCAGCTGCTCTTATTTCTTCCAGGTTTTGTTAAATCCTGGCAATGCATAAGCACTCAAAGGACTGTCTGATGAGAAAAGCCCGAAGTCTGTTCCTATTCAGAGACATTAATAAGCCAGGAGCGAGAGGGAATTGCTTCTAAGTCAAAAGCAGACTTGAACTTTTCTTGTGGCCTGTATCCAGGTGAGAGTACAGGAATAGGTTGTTTAGGAGGCTGGTGGGTTGTCCTGGCACTACAGTGGTTTTGTAGGATAAAAAGCCAGTGGCCTACAATTTAGACCTATAGCCCCTATTATGGCATGTCTATGTTGAGAAGTTCTCCAGGAAAATATAGAGTAATAATTGATAGCCACTAACATTTACATGAGTTTTTGCTTAGCAGTCCCTCTCCAGGATAGGATGCTGACAGTTGAAAATTATCTTTTCGCTGTTGAAACTAAAGATGGTCTTGAAGGGTCTTTTAGTAACCAACAAAATAAATATTATGGATACCTGATTACTCCACACTGTTCTCATATTCCATATTTTTAAGAATAATTGTAATTGATCAGAGGAGTCTGTCAAGAAGCGATAGATATGATGTAGGGCATATTTCCTGTGCCAAGCTCTGGTTTTGCAAGATGTGGGAGGTTGCTTCTGAGGCTACTATATCCAACTTGAGGGGAAAATTCCTCATTTTTATGATAGAATTTGTTCTACCACAAGTGTAAATTCAGTGCAATAGGAAAATCTTCAAGTACTTGGTTAGGAGTCAGTATTACCCTGACAGGTTCTCTGAATTAAAGAGGAAAACATATTGAAAGTCCTGAGCTGCTATTTTCATTTCCTTTTCCTTTTTCCATAGCCCTTAGGCTTTGAGAATTTTAGGTTAAGTCCTGTTAAATAATCCTTAGAAAACACCTACAGAATTCCTTCAGTCATGAAAGCAACATAGTTTGGGCAGGTATGGAAAAACAAGGTGAGATTTCCAGCTTAGCTGAAAACTGCTGATTATCTCAGTTGAGAAAGTCACAGGAAGAATGGAGTGATGTCTGTAATCAGTGCACTATTTTAATAGGGTAATCCTGTATTTTGTTTTCAGCTACAGTGTTGTTTGTTTTATATGACGAAGGATTAAACTTCTATAAATAGAATTAATCCAGCCTGGTAGACAAGGAGCATCCAAGTGTTTCCTGTGATGGAGGTTCTTAAGTATTGGGTCACTCCTTTTCAGTGGCAGGTTAGAGAGGGACAAGGAATGCTGAGCAGCCAGACTCTTGCTCTGAAATCAAGCAGGGACCTGCTGACTTTCATGCATCTGGGGGGATGCTATCTGATCCTGTGCAACTCCATAAGCTTTTTAAAAACACCTTTGGTCTGACCAAGAGGCCTTTCATCTCCTGGGTGCTGGTTTCATTCACAGCATTTCACTTTCCTCTTGGGCTCCTGGGGTCCCTCCTGCCTTTGCACACCCAGGGGAGTTTGTAAACAACCCAAATTTCTTAGTACAGCACCAAACAATTTTTCAGAAGGATGTAATTATTAGTCCTTGCTTTGTTTGTCTCCGTGGGCTACAGCAGTTTGCTCCTGAAAGCTTTAAATTAAAAACTACCTTTTGCAGCATTGGAAAGCAGCCTGCATTAATCTTCCTGTCCAGACCTCTGTGGTGGCTGGCAGAGGAGGAGTTAACCACTGCCCTCTTTTCTGCCTTTGCTGGCTGGAGTCACTGGCATCCCATCTGGTCCAGGCTGTCCGGAGCTCTTCCCAGCATTCTCAGGGGAAGACGCTACAATATCCAGGAATTTTAACAATCCTAAACAGATTGGGGGCCACATATGGACTCAAATGATTAGATTATAAGAAATCCAATCACATTTGCTGTCCCAGCCTTATATTTTTAAGCATGTGAGATCAGGCTTTTTGCTCAATTACAAATATTTTTAAATGCGGCAGAGAAAGTTATGATGTTTATCTCTCCAGCTTGTCCCCAAGGGAATGGTATTGATTTTAATGTTTGATTGTAGGCATTTAATGAATAAAATCTGTGACTTTTGTCATAAATTGTCACAGTGACTTGGTGTTCATGGTAGTGAGGCTGCAGAGAAGAAAGAATACTGAACTTGATCATGGGAGGGGAAATGTCCTCTCTGTGCTTTGTTTATTCTGCCTTGCTTATTCCAAGCAAGGAGTGTTTTTTTTCTGTTCAATTAAAAAGAGACGACTATTTCATGACAGACCTTAGCAAGATGAATTTATATCTGTGAAACAATTTTTATGGAGCAATGCCCTCATCTGCTTGGAAAGCCACCTTCACACCCATGTGGGCACCTCCAGACCAGTCTGTTTCCTGTTCTTTGCACTCACCTGTTGTGGTTCTCCATGGCTCCAGCACTTTGGAGTGCTGTGCCTGCCCCCATCTGTCCTCAGCTTACCTGTCTCCTATTCCTCCCTGATCTCTACATGGGATTAGTAAATGGACACTCCAAGGGGCAGGAACACAGATCCTCCCAGAGTTGTAGAGGGCCTTGCAAAATGACCAGTGCAGCTTTTTGTGCAGAGACAAGCTTAAAAGGTTACAAAATAGGAGAAGATCCCCATAGGGAATCCTCATAGTGGGAATAGGGAGCTAGCTGATCTGGTTCTCCTTGCTTTCTTTCCCATACACCAAAAGTTTTGCCTTGGGTGAATTTTCAACTTTAGAAAGTTTTACTATAAGGATTGTCTTGCTAATTCTTCTCCTGATGTCTTGGATAAGATGCTAAGTCCTCAAGCACCCCCTGAAGGAACAGCCTGCCAGGCTGTGGGAAACAGGGATTGCTCTACTAGGACAGCCCAATAACCTCAGTTTTATCTTGTCCCTGACACTGGTCTGCATCAGAAACCTTAGCAGGAGGTGCAGAACCTTTCCTGTGGCATCGTAGTGCACCTAAGATCAGTGATTAACAGCAGTGGCTGCAGCCAGCTAATGCTTCAGGGTCTCTGTGAAAATCACACTGTTGATTTTTAAAAAAAGGCTGCTTTAAATTTACAAGCTATTTTATAGACTCATTAATATTTCATGGGGGATGGATAAATGGGTGGCTGGGGAGGAGGTCAGAATATGCTATTTACACTTAATTTATAAATTATGAACTTGAAAGCTGACACTTTATGGTGCTTGTATCATTTCATAATGAAATGGAATGAATCTCTGTGCCTCTGTGCTGGATCTGGCATAACATTAACATTTATGCTTCCAGGCACTTCTAGCAGCAGTGACTGAGCACAGCTCAGCCCTTTGGTGGAAGGGGGTTTCCTTTGCAGTACTCTCATTTTCCTTGTGCTCCCTTCCTTCCTGTGGCAAATGTTTGGCCCTCACATTCTGCAGATTCCAGGTTACCCATTAGGGTCCCAGCATGGCCTGGATAGCAACTGTGACTCTGTCCTAACTCCAGAACCATATGGCTTCATCTCCATCCCCAAGCAAAGACTCCACCACGTCACCCCACAAGGCTTCTGCAGCACAAAGGGGAATTAGGGAAAACTGAGATGGCTCCAAGGACACATAGATGAACTATCTGGGGCAAGGATAAGAGAGAGCATCCTTTCTGTGCCTCTGCTGTATTCAAGTGACCCCCAGTCTCCATGGCCAAGTTTCTTCACTCATGGATGGGCATCTGGAGAATCCTGTGACAGGAGAAGCAGTGATGCACTGCCAAGGCAGGACCACAGAGGATTTGGGGAGCCCCCACTCTTTACATGATGCTTACTGGGTCTGGGTTTGCACTGAAGCAGAGATGTGTGTGCAAAGAAAGTGCAGCCACAAGCTCAGAGGGGACTAATTCAGTGCTCCCCCTTTGCTGATACAGCTACTCATGTGTCAGACTTTGTTAAAATACTATTTCTGACATTATATTAGTTCTGGTGGTGTCCAGCTTTTCAGATTTATTCCTGACAGTGACCTCATTTTACCACTTGGCCAGTGGCCATTTCTTACTGAGTCTTATTTTTAGATTTTTGTGTGAAATTAAATTTTCACCATCTTGTTAGTGCTCCCTATGAGTGGTCAGCTTTCCAGGGAGCTGCTTAGAGTAGGACTCAGGAGTTGGATTTGGTGATCCTTGTAGTTCCCTTCCAACACAGGATATCCTATGGTTCTATGACTGCCTCAGCACAGAGTGGTTTGAGAAGCCAGTCCCATAAATGATGTCCTGCACTGGTAGCCCTTCAGCTTCTTGCTCCCATGTCTCATTTCCTCTTGGGTGTTCAGGTAATGTAATGCCAAACCATTTCAGGTGGAGATTTTCTCAAAGGCTTGAAGAACAGGTTGTCAGAGAGGGGAGTGATCATCAGAAAACCCTTGAGCTTTCCTTCTCTATCTGTGAATTTAATTTACTGCCTTGTTCTTTCCCTACATGGAAGTGTTCTTGGCTTGGGTCAGACTGGATTCTAATTTATGTGTGTCTAATATTAGGATGGCTACTAAGAATAAGGTACCTAATGTTGGGTTGTTGCCAGAGCCTTGGCATCTGTAAGCGCATCTGAATTGTATCAATTGACATTTGCTCCTATCTTCTTTGAGCAGTGATTAGAAATTTCTTGTTGCTGGATTTCACCAGCCATAAAATGTTTCTCATAAGCATGGCCCACCCTGTGCCATAGGAAGCAAACCCATTAGTTTTTGACATTCCCTGCATCCTTCATGTGGAGGGCTGTTGTTTGGGTGGTGGTTCTCCAGGCTCTTGGGATTTTATTTTTCTGTTCCACAAAACTGTGAGAGGGGAGCTGGGGGCAGTGTCTGACCCTTCCACATCGGGGAAAAGAGAGATGTTATTGCTGTGAAGGCACAGGATTGGGACTGGACCAAGGGTGGGATGTTTGTCATAGAAGGGGCTACTCCAGAAAGAAGCTAACGTGGAAGTCAGCTGTAGGAGAAAGGCATCATTCCAAGACGTGCTGGGCCACAGGGTAAGTAGCAGGCAACTCCTGCTTGTGGAGGGAAAAAGGAACAGAGCTTCAGGAGGTGTTAATTTTGCCAGTAGAGGCTGCATTGGGAGGAGTCAGGGTCATAGGCAGGGTCAGGAAATGTCTCTTGCCAGGACCAACTCCCTGCTTCTCTCGAATTCAATTAGGCTCAGAGCAGTAGGGATGCTGCTCCAGATGGCAGGGGCAGCACTCCCTGCAGTGGGAGAGGGGGAATGAGGTGGTGAATAGGGAGCCAGGAGGTCAGGCAGAGGAGGGAGTGGGAACAGCCCCACCACTTTAGCTCTGGGTCACTGCCTCCAAAGGCTGGGGCCAGCAGGTGGGGGAGCATTTGGAGTCAGACTCTCTTGGCTGGAACAACGTTCATGGACGTGTGACCTGTTCTGTTGTTTCCACTACCTGCTATTACAAAGGCCAAGGAATAAAAATGTCCTCTCTCACCTGGCTTCTGGAGTGAGTTTGCCTGACACATGATATCCCAGACTTATAGTTCTGATTTATGGTAAGAAATTTCCTTTTCACAGGGGAATAGAAAAGAATCAGAGTAGAACTAGCAGCTGCTGGGAAACCAGTGATAAATGTCAGCTCTGGGAGAAAACATTTCTGATCAAAACTGCTCCCAGCAGTATTGTCAGGAAAACTACAGCCAATTCCTAAAGGAATTAATTTCTTCATAATTGCATCTGGTGAGCATCTTTATCATAGTAGCTGAGTGATTGCACTGCTATCAGGGAAATTCTGCTAATTGATAAAAAAAATGTTTTTCCACTGCAGTATGCACCTGACTTATTTATCTGATGGAAAAAAATTGATAATGCATCTTGGCTCAGAGAAAGATGCTAAAAGAAAGTTGGAGGAGAAAGGTGGGGAAAGAAAGTAGATTTTCCTCAAAGGATCTACTTGGAAATACAAAGTAGGTTGTCAGCATTCAAAGGGATAATGTCTTTCTGCCATCATAATGTCTTTCTGCCATCATATTTTGAGTACAGGACCACAGGGAAATGAAATTACCCTTCATGCTCCAACATACCAACATTATCCAGCCCTAGAAGGAAGCAAAGCTAGGGAATGCATGTTGCAGTTATATGAAGACATGAAAACCAACAGACAGCTAAGAAAAGTCAGCAGTCTAAATGGTCAAGACAAATGAGACATTATTTGGGCCAAACTGGCTTTTTTCCTGGCTTTCAGAAGCCCACACATGAGCTTTCTGAACTTTGGAGCAGATGGTCAAGTTAGTTCCATGGTGCTCTTATGAACAGTTCAACAAAGTATTTTCAAAATTCTGCTGGTTTTTTTTTTAATATAAATTTTACACCTTTACATAGTGAACTGTTTTTCCTTTCTTCCCAACAACAGTAAAAGTGCTTGAGGGCCTCAATCTGCAAGTGCTTCTCTTGAATTATTAACAAGGCTTCTGCTGCCAGGGTCATTTTGTGGAGGGGTGAGTGGTTATGGAGCTGAGCCTTTGGCCCAGGGAACCCATTCTGCCTTAGAAAGGTGCTAAGAATGGCTCATAATTGCACTTTTAAAAAAGCCAATTAAAAAATGATTAATGCCACAAACAGCACAGCCTAACCAGAGGTGGGCCCCTCATCTTTGAGACAAAACGCCCTCCCTGTTTTCATCATCTTTATGTAGCTGCCTAATGCACAAAAGGGGCTGAGAAATCTGGCAGTCTGACCACATATTTTCCACTCATGAAACTGAAATGTGTGTGACCATTCCTCCAAGCTGCTTTGAGAGTATCTCCCTATTAACTTTTCACATAAGAGATTTCTCTGAGATTTTCCACTTCTCAAAATCCCCTGTCCCACGTTGGCAGCTCCTGCTGGAGGGTCTAAGGCTGCAGCTCCCTTCATTACTTGGAAAGCCTGAGGGAGGTGTGTACTGCTATGCAGAGAGCACAGGTGCAGATTATATTAATGCTCAGGGAAAGAGATTGCTGGGATACTTTGGTGGAAAACCTGCTCCCTCTCAGCTCCCCCACTGCAAAGAGCTTTTTGGGCATAAGGAGTGGCTCAGTAGTCTTAACTTCCCTCCCTGCCTGTTCCTGCTAGCAAATGGCCTGCCCTGCACTGATGTGTCCCCAGCTAACAGGGAGGAAAAAGACTGGAAGCTGCTAGGAAGGACAGTCAGAAGCTGCTCTTCGCTTGTAGGATGAGCTAAGTGTCAAATGTGGCTTGCAAGTCATGCTAAAAGCCCTCTTTGAAGGTAGAGGGTAAAACTCTCCTTCCTCCTGGAGGTGCTCTGTGAAGGCACCAGCTCCTACTGAGCTGCTGGGGGTTCAGAGCTCAGTTTCTGTCAGGGTCTTTCAGCTGCTGTGGTCCAGGCACTGGTGAGGCACGTGCATTCACTTTTCTTACACAAGCATCAATGTACGTCAGCATTTAAATGTACAGAGGCAAAGGCTTGGAACTGTGCAAGATTTTTAGGTCCTCTTACAGTCTAATTAGGTCCTCTTTCTGTCTAATTAAAATTTATCTTGGCTTCTGTTGCTGATGCTGTTGTATTTGATAAAAAGAGAAAAAGCTACTTTCTTCTAGATGCCCTCCTCAGGCTTTTCCTTACATGGGCAACTGGGTATGAAAAATGGGATGGGATGGTATTAGCTGGCCAAAACAGAGGAAGACAAGTTGCACTGTTACTTTGTTGGTTGCATTTCCTTTGAGTTCTATCTCCTACTCTTCCGTTTTGCTATTTTCTCTACCTTGTTCCCATGCCAGTTAATTTCATTTCATACCCATCACTTGGAGATTTTGCCCTGAGATGAGTGTGCTTTGGGCAGGCCCCATGCCTGACACAAAGGAGGGACTAAACAGCACATGATTCCCTGCAATGCTGTTTGTGGAGACAACATTTCCTCATGAAGAACACTTAGCACAGTACTGTGGCTTCCAGTTAACTCCCTATTCCTAATTTTGTCTCCACTATTAAGGCAGTTTATCATTCTGGGTGGGTAGGTGTCTTTGGTCTGCCATGTCTGTTGAGTGGAAAATACAGTACTCTTACCTTCTCTACTAAACCCTGTGTCAGGAAGATTAAAGCGAGTTTGAGAAATATTTACAAACCCTGGCAAAACCACAAATTGTTCTAGGTGCTAGAAATTAAAACAACTAAATAACCATCTGGAAATAATAGCAATAGTTTCACAGCTCACTTACAACAGTAATAGCATGGCTGAAGCTGCTTAGTTTTTCTCTATATTAAAATACCAAATTCTGAACCATATGTAGAGCGGTTAGGCTGCAACTTGACAGTTTGTGCTGCCCTTGAAATTTCTGCCATCAAGCATATTTTAAAAAGCCAATTGATGACTCCTTGTGTGGTGACAATACGTCTATTTCTGTCTGTTGGTAATGCACAGCATATGAGAGGTGGTATTTCAACTTCTTAATTGCATTGTAATGTATATAGTTTATTCAGCCCGGATTAGATCTCTGCCTTTGACCTTGAGAGCCCTGAGACAGCAGGTTTCCCTGCTGCTTTTGGCAGGAGGTGATACAATCAGGCTTGGCCTTAACCCTTTGCATCAGCCTGGTGGGATTTGCAGACACTGGCAATGATGAGGGTTGACTGACTGATGGGCAAACCCTGGATGTGACACTGGCCTGAAGCAGCAGAAAGCTTTTCTGGGACAGGGCCCAAGCTTTGGTGGCTCTGGGGGTCTGTAGATTGAGCCCACAAATAGCAGCCTCCATATTTTTGAGGAGACTGCCTTTGTATTTAACATGTGTTCAGAGAACTGTAACAGTGAATAAAGACTACAATCAGATCTACTCGCTGCCAGCTTGAATTCCTTTTTTTACTCTATGGCATGCATGTTTCTTCAGGGACAACCCTTTCCCTTCTCCCATGCCAATGGACAGAGCCATTTCCAGTGTGAACCCTTCCAGGGGGACTGTCTGCAGCTGGATCATTCCCTTAGTTCCCAGTACAGCTTTACAAGTGTCTTCTGTGTGTAGGAGTGGGACACACAGTGTGGTGATGGGAATATGGGTGCTGGGGGCAATGTCAGGGGTGAGATGTCTTTCAAGCCAGCTATGGAGATACTCCAGGGAAGTCCCTGAGAGACAGGGAGGGGTGGCTGGAGGGAAAACTCTGTAAGCTCTTTGAACTAAAGCAGCTTTTAAAACTAAAATAGTAGAGTATGGTAGGCTCTTTGAACGCTGGCAGTACTACTTGCTCACAAATTCGGTCCTTTCCCCTCTAGCCTATCATTCAATAGATTTC
Organism: Climacteris rufus; assembly: GCA_013398175.1. NCBI lineage: Eukaryota > Metazoa > Chordata > Aves > Passeriformes > Climacteridae > Climacteris > Climacteris rufus. The sequence goes on from VZRZ01003270.1 coordinate 1,192,083, forward strand.
AGCCTGAATTCTTGCCTCACCTGCTGTGTCTCTGTATTTTAGGAAGAAGAGATTGCTTCCTTGCAGAGCTGCTGCTATCCAAAGGACAAAATACCAGCCAGCATGACTCTTGTCTTCTCTGTCCCAGGTATGAGGAAAGAAAGAACCTTTATTAATGGAAACTTAATTTGTAATATGTGATGTTGCAGACTGATGATCAGGCGTATTTATAATGCTGTAAAGGAGCTGTGCAAGGGATGATGTACAAGAATAAATTTAGTAGAATGAAATAATACTTCCATTTTAAAGGGGAATCTCAGCCCCATCTAAGAAAATGCATAGTATGTAAACATATAATTCTGTACTAAGGGGTTTGGGTATGCATTCCTTATACTTGTTTCCAACCCTGGAGCCTTTGGGGGGAGCATGCTCTTTTCTCCACTGAGGGGGGAAAAATCCCACTCTTTAGACAGGAAGGAGTAGTTGCACACTTAGTGATGCCACTCATGTCACAGAGTGGACATACAGCAGAGCTCAGGGTGCCTTCTCCCTCATGAATTCATCTCGAGGCTTTAAGTGTGTGACTGCAGCTCCTCCTACACTGGACTCAACTCTGTTTGCAGATCATGACCCTCTTGTCCTTTCTGTACTGATCAGGGTGGGGTGAGGATGCAGCTGGGACCCAGATACTGTGAACTGAGCTCTTCTGTGGAGAGGCACAGCTGGGAAAAGTTCAGTCACTGATCTGCTTTTCAGAAGGGAGAAGATTAAGTAGGAGGCAAGACTATTTCCTTAAGACTTTCGTTTACAGGTAGATGGATGCATTCTGAAATTAATGATAATCACTTAATCTCCTACTGCCTATGGTTTGTCTCAGGGCATTTATCAGTGTCATCTGAGATGCAGTGTTATTTGAGATGGACTGGTGGACAGATTTGTGCAGCACAGCTTGATGTTGAGAGTCCATTAGGTTTTCATCATTTATTCTCTTTATTGATTCACTGTTACACCACACTGCTGCTTCTCAGAAGTCAGAAATTGCCCTAAAAAAAAAGTTCCTCAATTTCTTGACCACCACTGAAGTCTGAAATTTCTGTACTGTGTTTCCAAACACTGAGATCCTCAGCTCTTAGATCTTTTTTCTGACATCAGGTAAGCAATTTGATCACAAGTCTAATCCCTATTTTTGTATGTGCCTGAGTGATACTGTGCTGCAAGCCTTAAATTCAGGCCTTGGGTTCCCAATACTTCATTCTTCCCTCCTTCATTTCCTTTTTCAACTCTCTGGGTGACAGATCTCTGTATCTTCATACTTCTCCCAGTACACCTCTCACTCCAGTCAAGTTTTGGTGCTTTTCGTAAAGATAGCAACAAATGCCTCACCAGCACAGTCAGAGGCTGTGCAGAGCCTGCTGCCACCCAGGGAAAAGGACACAAGGAGATTATTGCAAACTGACTGGAAGCCTTTCTCATCCTGGGAAATCTGAAAGATCACCTTGTATAAACACTTTAAAAAATCTTGAAAGCAATTTTTAAACAGTGAGGCTCACTGCATTGAGTGACTAAAACCTAAGCAAACCCACTGCTTACACTCTGTGTGGAGGTGAAACTACTCTACAGAGCAGTTTCCCTTGACACCCCAGGAGAAGAATGGTCACTGTCTTGCTGCATCTGGTGCCATTGTATTTCTCATGTCTTTCTTTGCAGTGTCTGCTCTGTGGATGGACACAGGATATCTATCTGCAGAGCTGCCAGTCAATAACTTTCATTGATATTCGCTCAATTTTTAGACTAGAGAACAAACACACTGCACCAGGAGATAAGGACAAGTCAGTGAGTTAGCTTGGTGTGTCTTGCTATTATCTCTCTATCAATGCTGTTCTGAGATGCATACATAAAGTCTCTGGAGAATTCACTTGTGTCTCTGCTGGATACCAAACTGCCAAGTTCTGTAGAGAAACTAGTCCTTACCAGTCCCACTAATAAGGCTGAATGGCCTGATCAGCCCCAGCAAGGGGCTCACCCACAGCCCCTGCCATGGCCCATGTGCTCTATTTAGGCTCAGCCTTGGGCCAGCAGTTCTGGCCGGGGCTGTGGTGCAGAAATGCTGGTCTGTGGCTCCGCTGTTCTTGTGTGTGGCTGCTTGGATTTCTGCACTCCACAAGATGGATTTTGCTGTGCTTTATCTCAGTGCTGCCAGGAATACTTGTAGAGCAGAACCAGATTTGCAAATGCAGTGTCCTTTGTGCCTGAAATCAACCAGGCACCATCCAGGAGCACTGCATGTGACTTTGGAGAGCTGCTGAGATGGAGCCTGGCAAGATGAGGCTCTATAATGTACTCAGTGTACCCATGTCTCAGCAGTTCTGGTTCACTTTTGGTCTGACTCCTTAAAGTGGAGAGGAAATGGATTGTGCTTCTGTGGATTCACAGCTTCTCCTTGTTGGCTGCCTGTTACCTGGCAGACTGCTGGGTCCCAGTGTGACAGCTGAGCAAAAATAGAGCAATTTCACAATTATATAAATGAAGCAAGAAGACAAATTAAATGTGTAGGTCAACCACTGCAACTGTGCTAGGCTCCATTTCAGCTCAGATGTGGAAAAGGTGTCCGTGTGTGAGTGTGTGGAAGTAGCTGGAGACCCCTGTTGTGAATCTGTCTGTCCAGCTAATTCCTGAAAGTCTTTCTGTTCATCACCATCCCTGCATATTCCTTGTGAGCCAGCCCAGCAGGTGTGTGAATGCTGCTTGCTTCCCCTGTCACCAAACCTTGGCACACGCAAAGAGTGGGCAGTGGGAGCTCGTGTGGAGTCTGCTGCTTGCCCTGTGTGTGTCAGTGTTTCCTGTCAGGCTGCCATGAGCCACAAATGACAGGCAGAAGGGATGCAGACAGGGGCACTGACCTTGGCAGCCTGTTTTCCTTAAAGGCCTGGGGCCAGCCTCTGGCCTTAGACACTCACCATTTCCAGTGGGATCAGCAGAGAAAACTAACAGTGAGGAGCAGTTCCACAAGCAGATGCACTGCCTTGGTCAGAGCAAAGCAGCAGTTCAATTTGATATTCAAGTTGCCAAATTACCTCAACTGAAAGTAATTTTGCATCAAGTGTGCAAAAACTCAGCAGGCAGTGGTCCTGGAGGTGAATTTGAATTACTTGATAAGTGCTCAGCAAGTCTTGATCTGCCTTTTATGTTTAGGGAATCTTATTCCTAAATTGCCTTACTCTGTTGGTTGTATGCTTCTCATTTTGGGTATGTATGTTGTAATTGGCAGTGAAGGACCAGAGTCCTGGATCTTAACTGGAGGCAGATGCCCCTTTTGGTTGTTGCCTTTGAAATTTTCTCAAAGTGGGATGGTGTTCCTGCATGGAGCTGTTCAGTACTGTTTTGAAGGGAAGAAAATACTGCCACATATCAGCTGTGAATGCAATAACAGCTCTGAATAGGGACTGAGTTCTAAACTAAACTTCTTTCTTTTAGGTGTATTCAGACTAGTCCAGAATTTCTTCTATAAGCTTGTAGTTCTTTCTAGAAAAATGTTTTTAACTAGAAACTGTTAGTCGCACTTGAATATCTGCAGTTCAAATGCCATGGGGATGGATACAGTGCTTGTGCATTCATCCATCATGAGATCTAATGTCATGTGGCCTATTTGAATCACCCCAAACAATCAAATTGGCTTTATCAGTAAAAAAATTGTATAATTACTCAGGCTGGTATATAATTAAGGATAAATGGGTGAAAGAGGCTCCCATGAAGCTTGTGGTGAGGAATGTGGCAGAGGAAGGGCAGAAGAGGGTGGATGTGCTGGTGGAGAGCATGGGCTCCCTGATGCAGCCTGAGCCACTGTATGGAGGTGGGAGCAGGACACCAAAATCAGGAATGTTTTATTTGCTGTGCCATGCTGTGCATCACACTGGGAATTCAGTTTGTTTTTAATTGCCTTATGTAGTGAGTCAAATGTTATGTAAATGACTAATTAGCTGTGAGTGTTATCATTTGCCCTGGGTTGGTGCTGGATGGCCCAGGCTGAATCTGTACATGCAGCTATTCCATGGTGCTTCCTGAGGGAGCTTTCATTCCAAAATAAAGTACAGGCAGGCTGCATAAAGGTGCTGAAAGAAGTATAACTCAGGATGGGCCAAGAAAAATAATGGCGGGAGGTTAGGTAATTATGCCAAAAAGCAGTCATGGTGCAGCTTTCCTCAATGTAGAACATGCTGGGGAAGCTCAGAAACCGAAGTTTCTAAGTTCCTCTGCTTTTTTTTTTTTTTTTAAGCAGAGAGTCCTGTTCTCAGCCAAATGTGAGCAGAGACCTGCCAGAGCAGTCCAGACTGTACAGTCATATTCCCAGCACTTGGTTCAGTGTCTGGTTTGGTGCCTCTGGTACATCCTGTCTGTCTGACAGCCTTCCCTCCACTCAGTGTCCCACTGCACTGGCCACTTATTTTTCTAGAACCAGCCTGTTGAAAGGGCAAAGGGGACTAAAAGGAAAGCCTTGTAGTTTTGTTCCCTCTGAGTCCGGCAACCAGCCGGATCCCCACTTCTGAGAGCAGTGAAATGGTGCACTGTCTGCCCTTAGCTCTGAGCACTAATTCCCTTTCCCCACTGACAGTGTAATGCTCATTTCCTAAAATCTTCTTAGGGCCAGGAGGTACCAGAGGGCCCAGAGAGGTACCTGCTCTCTCCCAGTCCTCCCAGCTCTTGCACAGACACTTGGGCAGCCAGGGCTGGGCCAGGGGGTTAAAGGGAATACAGAGAACCAGGGGCTGGGCTTGCTTTTACTGCTGAGCTTGGATGGGCAGGGATTGCTGGAGGGCACCTGGATATGGGAATGCTGCTCTCAGATGTGGAGATGGGGGTTTGGGGAAGACACAGGGAGAGATTCGTCTTGGTGGGTCAGCACTGTGTCACCCTTTCCTGTAGGGTGGACGGACAGCAAAGCATTTCCAAGTGTTTCCCTCTGTGCCCTCCCGAGCTGGGAGTGCAGCTGCTTCAGGGCATGGGATACCCAAAGGCTGCCCAAGAGTGCACAGGAATGAGTATTGGCATGTCCAGCTATGCTGGGATCCTGGGTCTCACTTCTGTGAAGCTTCCACCTAACTCCAGTTGGACACTGAGGACTGAGACATTGCAGGCACAGGCACTGGGCAGGGTCAGCAGTCACAGGGAAAGAGCAAAGCTTTTTTAGATGTTCCACTGGTATTGACCTGTTTCTCTACCAAACATAAAGCTTTCCTATGCTTTCCTGCTGTCCCATTTTTTTTTTTAAATTTGCTTTATCAGCTTGGTTGCAGGTAGAGTAAAGAGAGAACAGTTTGGGTCTTCTTGAATTTCTCAGATTTTTCTAGGCTGGTATTCACTGAGGAAACTCATACCTGAGCCACTGGAATTGCCTGTTAACTACTATTCCACTCTCCCTTCACTGGCAGCTCATCCACACAGATCAGTTCCTGTGGGGCCCTCTTCTTCCCTGTTTGGGGTTCCTGGGGTTCCTGGCAGCCCATCTATCTGCTCTGAGCAGGCCTACCTGGAGCAGGTCTCCAAGGTGATTTCAGCTCCAGCAATAGATTTATGAATAAAAAAGCCAAAGTACAAGGGGGGGATGGGTTTCATTCTCCACTGTATGCTGCAACTGATTTGCTGCAATTGTGTGTCACTGAGGCCAGGCAGGGACCTGTGCCCTGTGCAGTGCTGTGTCCCCAGATCCATGTGCTGACTGGCCATGCACTCCACCTGCCAGCCCTGTGCTCCTTTCTCTGTGCTCATGTGAGTTGGAGAGAAATCTGGTGCATTCATGGGCAATCTGGGATCTCCAAGGGATGTTCTGTGCCAGAGGATCCCTTATGACTTATTTGCCTGGCACTAATGGGAGTACAGCAGCCATGAATGAATAAATATGCCCTCTCCAGTAAAAATTTGGTTCCTTAGTGGAGATGCAAGGGAAGTCATCCATCGTTCTCAATGTTTAAAATAAAAACTGCCTGCTTGTTAGCTGTGATTTATAGTTTTTACTGGGGTCCTACAAATGGAATGGATTCAGAAGGTTAAGCCCAGATGAGCTCATGCTGTTCAGCTGGATGATATTAGGAGTTAATCCCTTTGCGTGGTCCCATATTCTGTAATACCTCTCAAGCCTGATGATTTCAGCTGTATTTTAAAAGCTTTATTTTTTAAAGATAAGCTGGTGGAAGCGTGAACCTGGTAGAAATAAAATTATTCTCTTCTTTCTATAGAAAAGGCACAGTATTTGTTTCCATATTTAAACTTATCATTGAAATGGCTTGCAAAACAAATTCAAGATTGGCTACAACCTTCCAGTGATGACTTGTAAAATTCAAACCCGTGACAGAGATGCAACTGGTAATGTTTCCCACAACTGCTGCAAGTAATTAAAGGTCTCCTTCACAGTTTTAATAACCTTCTTGTTTCCTGGCTACTCAATGAGTCTTTTGTTCCATGTGGTTTTTCTTTGCTTTGTGTTCCTGGCTGGTTTTTGGGAGCCCATGAACTACTAGGTATTTTAAATAGCTCATCAGCCAGGTCATTTTGTAGCCTTCTGGCTATGAGATAATTAAATATATGTATAACAAATCTATGCTGTAGACTGAAACTCCAAGCATGTGCTTGGTTGACCCAGGGGTCCCAGCAGGGGTTATTTATTTGGCTCCCATGCTAACAGAATGTTTTGGGGATTTGCTGCTTATGTGAAATCCTCGTACCAGGTTTCTGAGCCATCTACCAAACAGCTGATCCACTCATCCAGGTTAACCTTCTTGTTTCCATCTGTGTCACAGGACTCAGAGGATGGAAAGTAACAGGAAAATAACAAGCTTGGTCTCTTTGAAGAATTGTGGGAACGCTGCAATGCCCCAAGTGTTTGCAACGTGCCTTTGAGCTAAATATCAATTGAGGCAAGCTTGCTTTTGAAAGGAAGCCAGAGTGTAGCTAACTCTGGTTTTCTTTGGAATTCTCATGAGTTTTATTTACAGCTTCTGTGTAAAAAAAAAAAATAGAATTCCATATGGCTGCAGAGAAACCTGATCTGAACAAATCCTACTAACTGGAGCATCAGAAAGCAGAGTAAAGGGTCTAGGATAGGTAAGCATGCCTGTCTTTTAAGGTCTGAGTTAAAACACAAAAGTCTCTAGAACACTGTGGTTTAGGTAGCTGGGCTTGATCTGGTCTGTCAGGACCTGTGAGAACTACCAAGGAGCTCCTTCTTTTCTCTAACAATATTCAGTGTACCAGGTGTTACTCTAAGCTCCTTGTGGGCATATGCTCTGTGTGAAGAAATGAACTCTGCAGGCACAAAGCAGGGAAGCTATTTTCAAGATCTCTGTGATCTGTAGTCAATCAAGCAGTTCTGAGGGCCTGACTTTTTATTTAGGAACCTTAGGGTTACCAATGCCAGGAATGAAGCAGAATGTAACAGAAATGGTGTTTGGAAGAGAAGTAAGTGATAGAGAGAAACAGATGGGAGGAGGAAAAATCACAGTATTCTTATGTCATTTATACATTTCAAATGGTATTTTTTTCATATGCTTTCTTGATTCTTTTTCCACTCCTTCCTCTGTTCTCCTTTTCTGCTTCTCACCTGCTTGGGTTCAAATATGCATTGATAGAAAACATTTGTTCCTACTTTTTATCTACAGAAATGTGTAGAAGACGTTAGAGCTTAAGGCATCCACGTTATAGGCTGGAGTTTGTGTTACTGAAATAGATTAACAGCATGGAAATTTGGCCAAGAATATAATATTGGCTCTTTTGCTGCTAGAGAATAGTTGGTCTTGGAGTTCATGAGTTTGACTTGACAGGGCCAAAAAGGGAGGTAGTTGGTGCTAAATGTGAGACTTTTGACTTTTTTTTTTTGATTGGAGTAGTTGTAATCAGAATCCAGTCCCCCAGCACTGTACACCTCGCTTGGGTGGCTGTGTAAAAGCCCTTAGGGAGTAAATGTGTAGCTGAGAGGTGCCTGCTGTTGTACTTTCAGTGAAACTTGGAGCTCCAGGGCGAGCTGCTGCCTGCTGAGCACTCAGCACATCAGCTCTTTATATCCAGTTTTAACCCTACGGAGAGAAACGTGGGGAGTTCTCCAGAGATTTCACCTACAGGTGGCAACTTCCTGTCCCCTGGGCCTCAGGTAATGCACCTGGACATGAAATGCATTGCATTAAGAGGGGAGAAGCATGTATGGAAAAGGAAACAACTTTCTGCCAGCCCAATTTATAGAAATAATGCATTTGTTATTTAACAGGAGGGGATTTTCACTGTAAGATTTAGTGGCCAAATGTTCCAGCAGGCTGTGCCAGGGAAAGGTGTCAATAATGAAGCTTTTTGAGCTCTTGTTGGCTACATGTGTGGTTTCCATTCTGCTCTGAGGTGTGGACTGTAATATTCCCAGAAGGGAAGAAAGGAATAAACTCAGACAATCAAAACAGTAATACTGGAAGTTCAGGTATATTCTCTGTATTTTTAAAAACATGAGAAAGCAGGAGTGATACAAATGTTTCTTCAAAGGAAATTATGTTCCCCTGATTTGCTGAACTTCAAGTACACTGTCAAAACAGTGAACAAAGACATACTTTGCTTGTGATCTCAAAACAAATCTATTGCCAAAGCCACTTTTAAGGGCTTATCGAAATACTAAGCTATTATGGATTAAAGCATGGTTCTGGTTTACATACAGGTTTAAAAAAGTGATGAAAAGATTTTAATTAAATTTCATCACAAAGCTGCATTAGCTATGACATACCTCAACACTTTTTAAAAACCTCTGTTAAATTACACAATATGCAAGGAGCAATGTTTTTTTAAGGCTGAGATGGACATGATAGGAGCTTTCAGATTTTAGTGCTTTCCAATGGCAAATTAAATACAGAATCAATAAGTGCTGTATAATACCAACAAAGATTGAATTAATTTAAAACATGAGCACTGAAGAGTTGTTAACTGACTAATGAAAGGCTCAGGAAAAGGCTTCAGTGTTGCTGTGCATTGCTCAGCAAACTTTGTGACATGTTAAAGGAAATGTGTGACTAGCTTATACAGGACAGAAAACAGGGGCTGGATATGAGCAGACAGAGCTTTTTGGTATCATTGCATGGTTTCCCTGGCGTGTTTGGATTGCACATCACACCCTGGCCTGAGGCAGGTTTGGGAATGCACATGTACACTTCAGACTTGTGCTTGTCTTCATTATTTGATGTGACTGTCCAACAGCCTTCCTGCTTTTTGTGAGCCTGCATGCATTTTCCCTGGAATAGGAAAGAGAATGCAAGAGGAGAGCTCTGCTCTTACCTTCACCTGCTCGTGCCAGAGATGGTAAATTCCAGGGAAAAGCAGACACTGCATCTTCAGCTGCTAGGGCCAGCAGTGAGCTTGCTCTGGAGCCATGGATCAGGAGCTAAGCCTGATAAATGTCTTGCTGTCCTTGGTTGGAGACTCTCTTGTGAGTCAGGCCAGTTGTCCTGGCAGCATGAAGGGAAGAGGATAGAGGGCAATTGCTTGGACTTCCCCTTGATCATACTTTCATGGTACTTTAAAGCCTGCTGGATTAGGGAGAACTTTTGGGTCTGCTCACAGTCAGCTGTGGATAGAGGAGACCATTCCTGTCACCTGATGGCAAAACCTGGAGAGCCTGCAGGAGTGGGGAGGTGCTCCCTGCCAGCTCACTCATCATCTGGGGCTCCTGCTCTAGGCAGTACAGTTTGTGGCAGAAATTCTTCATACATGATAGCTGCTGAAAGAGTTCTCACATAAAAGGCTTTGCTCTAGAAAGGGAGAAGAAGGGAAGATGAGGTTATGATGTGATTCCCATGCATTTCTCCTTGGGTAGGAGGAGGAAGGAGTAGACAACTGCCTCAGGCTTTCACCATTCTTTCCAGGTGACTAAGCAGCAATTTTATTTTTAACAAAAGCTAATGCTAGGAGAGTGAACAGAGCTGATGGTACATCTGAGAGCTCCTGTGTCACTTCCTGCACAGTGAAAATCTGCTTAGGCCGTGGGAGATGCATTGCATTGCGTTGTATTGATTCTTCTTTGGGTTGAGTACCTATGAGCTTTCTCCCCTGTGACAGATTAGGTCAGCCCTGCTGAAGGTCATTGATGGTTTTCCAGCATCTTTTTCTTTCCTGGAGGTTGGGGTTTTGGCTTCCCTGTCTGTGCTTGTGTTGGCCAGCAGAGGGTACTAAATGAAAGGTTAAGCTAGGAAAAAGTTTTCTTACGCTGTCAGGCTGAGCTCAAAGTTGAGGATAAAAGCTGTGCTTCTGACAACAGAGAGGCCTTTAACAGCCAAAACAACCCAATTAGAAATGCTGATATTCTCAAATTGCCTTTCTATGCAAATATGCTTTGGTTTATGATGAAAACATTTGAATTTTAAAATTGCCGGTCATGTAAACAATTGCTGGTTTTATTCAGTATTCAATTAGCAGTGTATGCTGCTTCACGTCCTTGATGACATCTTTTGTAGAAATTAATAAATGATAATAAGGCTTTTTGTAGAAATGAAGCTATAAAAGCAGTCGTGAAGGGATTTCATCAGCAAAAAAAGAATTTACTTTAAAGAATGTATATTTCAAGCTAGTGCTTGAAAGCATCAATGTGAAGTGTTTATCCTGTAAGATTAACATGGAATTTTCACTTGCTATTTTTATCCTCTTGCCACTTCACTTCCTCTTATGTCACAGCTGGTGTAATCCATCTCTCATTGCCAGATGTTGCCTGTCCTGCATTGGGAGGGGTGTTAGACCCCCCTGCTCTGCCTCTTTCCAGACAGGCTTTTTGCAGAAGCTTGGGCAGAAGTCAGGCTCTGCCTTTCCCAGCTCATGGCTGCCCATTTCTGGGAGCCCTAGGCGTGGCCTCTCCGTGTCAGTCCCTGTCCCAACACGCAGCTGCTCCAGTGGGAGCCTCCCTGGCTGGGAGGATGTGCAGAGCAGAGCTGCTGGACCCGTGGGATGCTCTGTGCCAGCAGAGCCCTGTCCCTGTGCGTGCCCTTGCAGTGCGTGGCTGATGCAGCCCCCAGCCTGGGTGGCATCTGGAACATGCTGACAGTGGGGCTGAACACAGGGCTGTGGGCAAAGGGTCTCCCTGCTTTAGCTCATTCTGTGACACCTCCATGGATTTCAGTTTTCCCCTCCCTCCACAAAACAAAGGTTAATACTTCAATGTTTCACTGCAAAGTTGTGACCTGCATTAATTTTTTTTTTTGTGTGTGTGTTATTGCCATTTTGGTAACTTCTCCAGTCGAACCTTGTATTCCCATCTGGGATTAACTACATGTGGAAGAGTGAAATATAATTTTTGCCAGGAAATAACAGGGCTTTCAGAATACATTGTTAGACAAACAGGCTAGGAAGAAATAATGGTGGCATTTTCCAGCTTGAATTCTAATACAATTTTATATTACATTTGGGAAATTCTTTCATCTAGCATTAGAATGTTTTTTAGATATATTTCATACATAAATGTGTTTACCTTTTTGGTGTTTTGTATGTATAATGTTAAAACTGACAACCAAGTATTTATCAGAAAATGCAATTTAAGATTAAAATCAAATGGGATTGAAATGCAGAATTGAGGTTCAAAGTCCAGGTGGACCCTATCACTTCTCATATGGCTTGTGATACCACCTCCCTATTGCAAGTTAATTGTCAAACAAATACTATCAGCAGCACATGGAGCATGTTAAACCATGGATGTGTGCAGGAACCCACAGCAATGCAGCACAGTCCACAGGGGTGGAACAGCCACAGTCCTTGCACACATCTGCTGAGGCTCAGACTCTGCACCTTTCACCCCCTAAGCTGTAATCAAATGTGGAAAGCTACAGTCTTTGAGGAATTTGTTTCAGAAAGTGAGAGGGTGTGAAAGAGGTGTGGTAATGGAAGTTGGAACTCAACCTGGACAATGTGAAGCATGTGTCTGCTAGCTGGTAAAATAAAATGGGAAAGAATGTCCAGAAACCTTCCCATGGTCTCTGCCTGCTTCTCCAGTTTCTGCCTGCTTTCCCCTGTAGTGCTGTGGTGTGACTGCTGTCTGTCCTTGCTGGCTGGGAGTCCCTTTCCTCCCAGCCTGGCCCTGGGGCTCTGTTTTCCCCTCTAGTGATTATCTCTGTGCTACTAAAGCCTCTGGAACATCACAGAGCTCATGTATGGCACACCCTCTTCATCCTTCTGGGTCAGTCAGCTGCCTTCATATCCCTCCCTGTGCTCTTCCTCCCCAACTCTGTCCTTTGCCCTCTGTGACCCTGTTCTTGTCTAGCCCTTTGCCTGCCCTTTAGCAAAGTCTGCTGGAAGGCTTTTCTGTAATGGTCTGAGAGGCTGCTGGCAAAATCACAGGAGTTTTGATCCCATTTTCTTCCTCCTCTGCAGCTTGGCTGCAGGTAATCTTCCCTGCAAAGCCCCAGATAACCACTGCCTTGTGTGTACACTTCTGCACTGTTCTTCTTCTGTGATCCCTTCCCTGGGCCAGTCCTGCTGACACCATCTCAGTGTTCCCCTTGGCACAGCTTTGGTGCTTTTTCTTTGAGTGCTGTGGGTACCATGTAGACCTCTGTAGGTGTCCTTTTGTACAAAAGGGGTCTTTATTTCACAAGCTGACCTTGACTGATAGCTGTAAAGGATCCAGCTCTTCCTTTCCATGTGCACTAAACCTCCTGCTCAGGCTGTAGCCCTTTAACATCTCTGCTGGTGTACTATGCTCCACCTCCCTGCATCCTCCTGGCAGGCTGAGGCAAGGACTTGGTCCTTGAATTGAGTCTGTTTTGAGCTTGTTGTCTGTCACCCTGCTCTGTGCTAACACATGGGATCTTACTGATCTCTCTTTTGACTGCTTTCACAGTGTAGTGCCTCTGACCCCTGGGCAGTGAGATGTCAAACCTTGCTTCTGACTGGCCCACAACAACTTTGACCAGGCCTGTGGCTTTGGCAGAGTTCTCATTGTTTGTTTTCAGTACAGCAGATTTATAAAATTCCTTTGGGCTTTCCATAGCAGGTATTAGCAAAGGTTCTACTAAAAGAATCTATGTGACTTTCCATCTGAATCTCTGCCAAACTCTCCTGGGTCTCAACCACAAATGGAGAGAGGTTCAAGAGTCAGGCAATGCTGGTGGTGTGCTGAGGTTATCGTGACAGGCAGCAATCAGTGTTGTTATACTGGGTTTGCACTCCTGTGCTTTCCTCTGCCACTTATGTCTTATTTTGTACTAGGTATGGGCCTGTGGCAGACAGGCTTCATGTTTTCTCTCTGCATTAGACCTCCTTCTAACTGATAGAAAACACAAGAGTAATGGAGAAAATGAGCCCCACTACTCTTTCTAAAATGAGCATCTGTACAAAAACTGGAGGAGTTGACATCAGTAGCCATAACTGCCTCTGTTTACAGCATAATCTCCCTGGAGATACTGCATCAAGGTGTGAGTTTGGAACATTATCTACACTGCCCAGGGTAGAACAGCCCTCCTGTGTTTGAAGGGTGGTTAGCAAAGGTAGAAGTGGAATGCTTGCTTTAGAGAACAGCATCATGATCCCACGTTCTGACTCTGAGAACAGATGCTCAGCGGGTATATAACCCACTTCCAGAGCTGGGGCTTTGAGTCACTGAGTGATGCTTAGGTATCACTTCAGAGTACTGCTGTGTTATGTATTAACTGTGACATGCTTCTTACTTGGAGTGACATTACCTCCTTGTACTGTTTTCTAGACTAATTCTTGAATTTTCTAGTTTTATTTGCCTCTTTCAGAGGTTTGTTTGGAGAACTCTATATAACTCAGATCTTTAAGTGCAGTTTAGGAATTTTAATAACTTTTAAACCTGTTTTCCCTCAGTGATTTGCACTAAGTGGTTTTTCACTATGGCTCTTCGATGCTCAGTATGCTGAGCAAGTCAGAGAGATTCTTCTAATTCGTAGATTTTTTTCAAAGCCTTACACATGATTCTCTCTAAAATCAGTAAGAGCTGAACGTCTTCAATTCTGTGTAATGCCCTGAAATAGTAAGTGTAGCTATTATTGAATATTCAACAGGATTTTTCTGCCTTTGATTCTTGGGAACAGATGTAGGTTAATTAAATTATAAACTAAGCTTTCAGTAAGTGATTATTGTTACTATTTATTCAGGATTAATAAGGGTGGTCAAAACAACTGCCTTTTACACTGTGACAGAAATTGCTTGTGCATCTGTACATTTGGGACACAGCACCATGAAGCCATGCATGCAGTCTGCCATAAATCCTGACAGCTGTGCCATTTATTCTCACATGCAGCGCAGCACAGCTACACCCAAAATAAAGATTCATTGTAAACCCCTCCCAGGGCCGTGGTGTGTGTGCCTGGTAGGTCAGCAAAGTTCAGCTTGCAACACTGGAAGCTTTCATGTGCCAGGAGCCCAGGAGGAGAAGGGAATAATGTTGTATAATGCCACATAATCACAGAGAGCCCCGTAACTGATACTGCTGCTCCAGGCTTGTTTTTTCAGTTTGGGCTAGACTTTACAGCTAGTCTGCTGTCTGAGGAGGAGGAGCTGAAACATGAAGCATTAGAATCCAACATAATGGTGGCAAAGACAGCAATTAGTGAGTTTGCCTCTGTTGTGATTTCAAAGCCTGAACCCATGTGAAAAAAAAGCAAAAGGAGCTGCTTAGTGTAGTGTGGGGAGGTCCACGGAGCATCTATTCCATGCACTGCAAAACATTTTTCAGTCTCTTAAAGGGCTTTGCACTGGTGATTAGAGTAAAGAACAACTTGAAAGTGCAGTGCAGCGAGGAGGAGCGGCTGCTCTGAGCAGGTGCTCGTGCCTGCAGTAGTGCCTGGAGTCTGGAGGAGAGGCTTCATCATTAACACTGGTCTGAGAACACAAACCCATTTTGCCAGCTGTCCAGGCGTCTAGTTGCTTTCAATTCCCATCTGGACAGATTTGAACCAGTGACATAAAGGTAAAAAGCTTGCTATCCTGTTACAAATCCCCTGAAACTTCTGTTTCACCAGCCCTCTGTACTGGGAAAGCTTTTTCTGTACTGGCTCCCTTCACATCCTGGCTGGATGGGGAGATCTCACAGCTCTGGCCTTAAAACCCGTGCAGCCTCACAACTAAATTACAGTTCCAGACAATCAGTAATGTTTCTAAAAATGCCTGGCTGTCTTGAACTTCCAGGCAGGGATTAGCCTAGAGGCATCTCTTAGTCTAATTGGATAATCGCCCAGTGCTGTAACGGCAGCTAACGATGTGTCCCCCCACCACTTTTCATATTATTTGCATTTATTTGGCTAACATAATTACCGAAATGCTCTAAGTAGCTGTTGATGTTAATTACAAAGCTGCATCTGGAAATACTTGTAACATCTATTTTTTGCTATGATTTTTCAATTTGAAAAACCCTATCAGATTTTAAAGCAATAGATTTCAGCACAGAGAAGTGCATGTGTGAACAGCCCCTTGGGATTCTGCTATTAAAAGAAGCTTTCACAGCCTCAACTTTTGATTGCAAAGCATTATTCAATACTCTGAAATATCATTAAGTCAGCAGATAGGAGAAAGAAAGCCCCTCCAACTGTGTTTTCATTTTTCTCATGTAAAATTCCTCATCTTAGAATGTATTTTTTGTATTATTAGGGTGACCTTATTCTTGTGTTGAGGATGTAGTTTCAGGTGCACTGCAGATTCTGTCCTCTTAAATTAGTATTTAACGCCCCTGTTCATACAGGCAATAAAATCCCATCACAGTGCATGCTGCTAAACAGCTCCCTTTGTTAGAAAGAAATTGCAATGACTCCACAATAGTCACTTCTACATTTTTTTCTTTTCTGTACCTCACTAGGAAGGTCTCAGAAACAATTAATACTGAATTTGTACAGATTTGGGATCCAATAAACTATCTCATTTAACAAAAACTGACAAGCAGTTTGAGATATAGGGGAGATGACTGTGTAAATTACATTTAGAAAATGTTTTTCTTATGTCTAAAAAGATTTTATTTAACATAAAGGAATGCAAACAGTTGTAGACACTTTGTTTTGCAGCTGCAATATTTTGCTTATTTCTTTTAATAAGCAAGTGTTAGAAGTAGCATTTTGCATTTTGTGTTGTTGGTATAAGGGTAAAGACTCTGTAAAACAACTTAGGCTGGAGTTTTAGTTGCTTCTGCAATATCAAGCCAAGGTCCCTTTCCATCAAACCCTAAATCTGGCATTGTTCATGTGAGGCAGCAGTTGGGACTTGCTTTCTGTAGAGAAAACCCCACTCTCTCTTGCAGTGATTCTTTGATTCCTCACCCTGTGGTCCACAGCTCCCTGCTGAGGGATCCCAAACTGGGATAAGTTAGCATCAGACACCCTTGTGTGAGACCCCAGCAGAGACCCTGGGGACTCTCAGTATGTACAGAACAGGAGGCTGTGGCAGTTCTGGTGTTTATGTGGCTAGAGGCATTTCAAGTAAGAAACAATCACTTTTCCCTGAAGGAACAGTACAGGATTTTTACAGGGGTTAAACCCCCTAGGCCTGTATTTAGCTGGGAGATAAAAGGGAGCAGCTTCTATTTATGCCATGCAGCTGCTGAAATGAGCACATTGCTGGCTGGAGGCATCAGCACAGCTGCTTTAAGTAGCTTATTGAATCTGAAGCTTTGCTGTTTACTGCTGCCCTTTTATTCCTTCTCAAAACACAGACAAAAAAATCATGTTTGTTCTTACAGAATAAATACCTGCTCCACCCTTTCTCTAGGAAAAAAAAAATTGCTTGCTTCTGAAAAGCAACACAGGAAGTTAAATAATAAGCATGTAGACTTATCCCACTTTTCCAGAGCCTGGACAGAGCCACCACCATTTGTGCGGGGAGAGGTCAAGCCTTATTCTTTAGCTTCAGGGTAGGGAGTCCATAGTCAGACACTGTATCACTTCACACAGCTCCCCACACCACACTTACTGCTTCCCCAACACCATCCAGCTCTGGGCTCTGAAGGTGCCTGGGAAGAGCCAGCACTGCAAGCTGGCCCATGAGGGGATGCTGCAGCCCAGGTCAGCTCCCAGCACCCAGCACTGCCCGTCAGGAATGGGCCCTTTTCCCCCACTCCATGTCTTAGGATAGAGTTGTTGTTTTCTTTTTCTTTCCTTTTTTTTTTTTTTCATGGCTCCCTCTCATTGGTCTCATAGGAGGTGGAGGCTTTGGGAAGAACAGAGAAAGCCTGGAGCTGCAATTAAGGCACTGAGTGAGCATCTCTGAGCCTGGCCTTGGGCAGGCAGGGTGGAAGATACAGGAGGGAGGGTGAAGTCAGCACATTGAAGTACTGCTGTTCTTCACCCCCTCAGTGTATTTAAGGAGTAGAGTAGATGCTGAGATGCCCCAAGCTGGTTCCAGTTTGTACTGGCTGTGCAGAATCTGGATTAAGACCAGCTTTGTAAAAACAACTTCAAAGCACAAAGGTTTCACAGGGCAACCTCTTTTCCCTTCTCCTTTCCCTATGAGGAGCTGGAGCATTGGCTGGTTTTTCAGTCTTTCATAGATGTGCATAAAATGCTGTAATGCTGGCCAGTGCCTTGTAAGAAAAAGGGAGCAAAAGAGGTTTCAATTGTCTATAAAACTCAACAGAATAATTTAATCTTATGCTACTGGGGCAATGTATAAATAAAAAAAATTGGCAGTCACCTGCACTTTACATTTATTTTAAAATGTGAAGTTATTAAGTAGAGCATACCCATTTGTTAAATTATTTTTTCTATAGATATCTATGTATAATGTGAAATGAATCAAATCTACTGGCTACTAAGGAGCCAGAAACAAAGCTGTACGAGCTTGTGAAAGAAGCCAGCCTTCATTTTAATTTTAGATATGGGTCTGAAAACATCATAAAACTTAAATTGAATAGTATATAGTGAGTAATTACAACCACACTGTAACTTTATCTAAAATTGAGGAACCATTTAAATATCTTTCTAGAGAAGAACACCCCATTCTTTTATAGAAATAAAGCTTCAACAATAGAAATACTTTAATGAAAACCCTTATTGAGAACTGAAATTAATTACTGAACTTCATAAAAGGACTTAAATGATTGAATTAATACAGTAGAAAATTTGTAACATTAATTCAAATCTGAATTGACTATGGGAAAAAAACCCTTCAAAGTTGCTGCTCCAAAGGGATTCTTCCATTGACTTTAGGAGATATGGGTAAGGCTTATGGTAATAGTAGAGCTGGAAGGAACAACTGCAAAAAGACAAGCTATGAAGGAGTCCATCAGTGTGTACGTCTCAGTGAGTAGGTTTCCTGAAGGTAATGTGGGAATGGGCTCCAGATGTTCTTCTCCCTGTGCAGTGGCTGCACTACCAGCTCTGCACGTGGCAGCTGTGTTTGGCTCTCCACGAGGCCCCACAGCAGCTTCCAGCACAAGGAATTGGGGTTTATCACCCGGGATGGGAAGGAGATTGACTGGAAGTCTGCACAGCAGCAGGGAGAGCTCCTATACATTACAGACCTTGATGGGGTCAGGGGAATGTCGGATTAGCCAGGGACCTGGCAGGCACTGAGCAGTTCTGGGGCCAATTGGCCTGACCCCAGGGCTTCTCCAGCTCCTGTGGTGTAACACTGCCCACAGTGTGGAGTGTCCAGGCAGGGCAGCCCTGGTTGTTCCCCCTGTGCTGCAGGTGCAGTCTCTGTCTCAGGATACGCGGGTTATGAGAGCGCTTTGTTGCTCTAATGTCTCTGAGTGCCAAGGATTGTACATCCGAGCAGCCCTCTGCACATAAACCCCGTCACAGCCTCAGGTATTGATGCAGCTTATCTGTTAGCTGAGGGAGAAGTCTGTCCTTGAGGGGCTTGTGACTGGAATAGAAAGAAGTGACTTGCCCAGAAATCTCCAAAACCTGTACATCCCACCAGTACCCCATGTTTGCAAGGCAGTGCATAAAAATGTCCTACACTGATTCCTGCTGTTTGAGATCCAGATGGTCATTTAAGGCTGTGCTAAAGAGTGCCTGTGTGCAAGGGAAAAGGGCTTGGATGCATTGGGAAGTGTTAATCTGCCATCTCTGGGTGCTGCCATGGGTAGGCTTATGAGCTGGGAAGAAGCAGAGCTGGGTTGGGTAGATGGACGTACCAACAGGAGCTTGTGGCAGGGGTACTTTAAAATCAAACTTTTTTTACTCACCTGATTAAAAATGGTTATGCTGTTCATTTAGTATTTCTGGGCTAGAACTTACATGATCTACCCCAGGCTATTATACAGCTTGAGACAGTTATAAAAGGAAGAAAATGGCTATTCTGAATAGAAAAAGCTCCTAAACTATAATTACAGCATCACCATTTAGATCTGGCAATTTAGCTACAAATGTCATTGCAGTAACTCAAGAGCAGATGCACAGCATGCTCTGTTCATGTGCTAACTGCTGAAACTTGTGTTTCCTTTTCCCCTCAAATTTTTTCTCGCCTTTTGTTTAAGCTGCATTTGGTGTTTGGGTATTTTCAAACTGTCATACAACTAGGCAGAATTAACCCTGAAATGTATTCATCATACTGTGTGTAGCCAGGCTTAAACTACTGAACAGTGCTTTGGAGAAATAGGTTAGAGGGAGCTTTAATCTGCTTTGTACCCTAGGCTGGAACAACATTAATGCTCTGTTCTCCTCCAGAGCTTCCCAGTGCCCTTGGGTAGTGACCTTTGGGAGGCTGAGGACCTTCACAGGGAAACAATACACTCCATATGCACACAGCTCCTGAGGCTACTGGGCAGAAACTGCCCTCCTTGACCTTTCTTTAGATGGTCAGGAGGAAACTTCAGCATCCACTCTGTTCTTTCTGACCACGGTGTCTCAGCAAGGAAAGCCCCCATAGCAAGATGAAGAAAGTAACACATACAATATTCTGGAGTGGCCGGGGTTAGGCTTCTAGCACAAGAAGCCTGTTTCCCTGCTGGCTTGGAACCTGCCATAGTGATAACAAATGACTAAGACAAAAAAGTAAATGACCCTTGTGCAGCTGGCCAGGTCTCTGGAAGGTGACTGTGTCCTTGCTTTTCTGCAACCTGCCTTGTGAGCACTCCCATTTGAGACCAAGGAGATTTTAGAATGCCACAGGATAAGGGCTTTGCAGAAATGACTGTTATTAGTGTTCTGATTGTTCTTATTGCTGTCATAATTATGATGATGGTAAGAGCTAAAAGCCCAAGAGATTAGCCCATTGATCCAAGCTTGGGTAGCTTCTCGAATTTTCAAGCTATTTACATACAATGGACGAAAGAGAGAAAAAGAGAAGCTGGTTTATGAAATTGGATAAGGCAGTGTTTGAGCTGAATGCATTCCAGCCCGCAGCCAGTAGAGCTGTTACAGACTGAAGGCAAGGGGAAGAAAAAGCTTTGGTTAATTTTCCATTATGGTCCTGTAACTGTTGTCCCTTTTATTAAAGATGAAGAAAATTCTGTAGCGTTTGCAAGTTAAACTAGTGTGTGGCAAACATTTCGTTTATTGATGCAGAATTTGCTGGATGCCCTTACGCAGGTCCATTTCACTCTCATAAGCACATTAAAATCTATTTTAGATCCTTATACAGAGTGCTCAGGTACCAGGAAAATTCCTCTTGGATCCCTTGGGGTGCAGCTCCCTTGTTCTGCAGTGTCATCCTGTGGTGCATCGTTCTGCTGTATCGCTGCAGACAAATCAATTCCCTGGCCCATTCAGTTAACCCCTGTGGCTCTGATACCTGGTGCTTCCTTAGCACACGGAGAAGCTTTTCCTGCTCTTCTGGCAGTACAGGAGGAGCTCTCTGCTAAGGACAGAACATCCCAAAGGAGAACAACACGCAGGCAGCGCTGCAGAGCTGGGACGTGGCATGTGGGAGCAATCTTTCCACACATGTAAAATATTGTTGTCCCATGAATGTTAGAAGTCGGTCACCTCAGAAGTGAGACCAGTGTGAGGTTGGCTGCTGCATCACCTATGTTGACAGCATTTGCCAGCTGCTGCCAGTTGACTGACATGTGCTAGGGGTGCTCCAATAAGTAGTGCTGTTGTTTTAAACGTTGTCAGTACTACTGTGAGAGAGAGAAACAGGTGTTTACACTGGGATAAGAGAGATCCTGGCTCAATATTCCCTAGGGAACAGTAAGTTTTCCACTGCTTGTCGTCTCCTCCCTTAGACATCCCTGCCTCTGAGGGTGGGAGAACACTTTTGAGCTCAGGCTGTCTGCAAAGAAAGGCTGTGCTTACCACAGGTGTGTTTACATGGGAGGGAGAGAGAGGTTTTTTACCCTTGCAGAATTTGACTTGGTATATTTTAACTCTGTTTTCACATGTATAAGCAAATACTACTGTAAATAATAGTTTAGACCTTCTGTAAACAATTACTGCTGTGGCCTGGAAAGAAAAGTTTGTGCTCTGCACTTTAATGTGCAGCTGTGATAATTGAAAAGTGTGAAAATAAAGACTCTTACTGGAATTGACATTGTGGGAAACATCAGGAGTATTCCTGAAGCTGATGGGATGTAAAAGCTTTTGCAGTGTAAGTGTGCCCCTGGGTTTGCTTGCAAAATATTTATCCATGCTTATACTGGAAGTAATTACTAACACTTTCAGCTGCACAGTATGCTAATAGTGCTTCCTTTTCAAGGTTATATACCAAACTGTCTGGAAATTAGTGGGGGAAGAACTGGGATAGGACTTCTTACTTTTGCAGGAAGGTTTTCCTGATCTTACTTGTTATCTAAAGCTTTGGTTTTGCAAGAAATTTCAGCAAGTGTTCATAGGTCTGTTCCACTATGCTTTGTTTTCATAGGCTCCTTTGAAAATGGTAGCTCAGTGGCTTTAGATAAAACGTTAGAGCAACACCAGGAAGACACACCCTGAAGGCCACTTCTGTTCTGTTTGGGCAGCTTTAAACAGAATATTGTGCAAATCCATACCTCCAGACTGCACTGAAATGGGCCTGCTTTCGTCACTGGTGCTGGAATATTTGCCAAGAGCCACCTGAAGCTTTTTCTCAAAAGTGACTGACTGAATTGGATTTGCTCCATGCTATCTGGCATTGCTGTCAAGCATCCCATTGACTGAAAACTGTTTAGTGATTACAGGCTCCAAGTTAGTAAAGTAATGCAAAAAAATTAAGTTAGTATCTACATATTGTCAAGATGATGCAGAAGTGTAATGAGCATAGGTGAGTTATCATTGATAAACAAGGGAGAATGACATGTCTAATAATAGCTATAAGTTATGGTGAAATAACTCAAGATTTTTCAAAAAATCTAGAGGAGAAACCATACCTTGCTGCAAAGCATTTATGTTAATTCTTGTTAATGACAAACTACTCAGGATTCCATGTATTTTGATTAATCCTAGGGAAAAAGAAAAAAATAGAAGAAAATCTAGATATTCTATGAAACTGCCCTACTTAATAACTTTGATTTCTAATATTATTTCTGTTACTGTAGCTATTGATATGAAACTGTATTGGGTGTGCGTGGCAAGGTTTTGGGAGCAGTGAGGTCTGCAGGGGTGGCTTCTGTGAGAAGCTGCTGGAAGCTTCTCCCATGTCCAGTGGAGCCAGTGCTGGCCAGGCTGAGCCCATCAGTGCCAGTGGCAGCACCTCTGGCATAATAGATTCATGAAGGGGGGGAAAAACTGCACAGCAGCAACTGCAGAGAGAGGAGTGAGAATATGGGAGAGAAACAACCCTGCAGACACCAAGGTCAGTGGAGAAGGAGGGGAGGAGGGGCTTCAGGCACTGGATCAAAATGTGAGGAATCCTCCCCTGAGAAGGAGGGAGCAGCAGAGCCAACATGTGAGGATCTGACCGCAGCCCCCATTCCCTGCGCCACTGGGAGAGGAGGGAGAGACAATCGGGAGTGAGCTTGAGCCCAGGAAGGCGGGAGGGGTGGGGGGGAAGGCACTGTAAGATTTAGTTTTTATTTTTCATTATCCTGTTTTGATTAGCAGTAAATGAAATTAATTTCCCCAAGCCATGTTTGTTTTGCCCATGACGGTAACTGGTGAGTGATGTCTCCCTGTCCTGATCTCAACCCACAAGCCTTGTTGTTCTATTTTCTCTCTCTTGTCCCTGAGGAGGGAAGGGTTTTGGTGGGCACCTGGTGTCCAGCCTGGGTCTACCAATGACAGAATCCCAGATCTTGGGTTTTTTTCATTGATTCTTTGCGTTTGGTTTGGTTTGGTGTGGTG
>VZRZ01003270.1:1215270-1235722 GCA_013398175.1 Climacteris rufus
ATGTTGGTTTGTTTGTTTGTTTTAGAGGGTACAATGTGATAATTCTCTGCTTGAATTTGTCCCAGTTATGATATCAAAAAGCCTATTATGTAAAATAGTTCAGCCCTTTTATGTAGAAGTTTGAGAAGTATAAATACATGATGTACAAGTACAATGAGATTTCCATTATATGATTAACTGAGTATAGGTCAAATTTTATTTTAAGTCATATGATAATTATTCTGTGAACATGAATGTACTTCCTTACAGTACAGTTAATGGAACTAGATTCTACTGTGGGTAATAGTTAAGCACAGCTTTTGAATTTTAAAATCTCAGAGAAGCCAAGAAATTAAGAAGTTAGCATAGTATTCAGGTCCCAAGCAAAACTTGCTGTTCATGTCATAGAATGATAGAATATCCTGAGCTGGAAGGGACCACAAGGATCATTGAGTCCAGCTCCTGGTCCTGCACAGGACAGCCCCAAGAGTCACACTGTGTGCCTGTTGTCCAAACAGTGTTCTTGAACAGAGTTCTTGAACTCTGGCAGGGTTGGTACAGTTGTGTAAGACACAAACAGACATCACCAAATCCTGCCCTAAAGTTGTATCATGGGATGTAATGACATAATCAGATATCACATTGCACTTTTCCATTTGTCAGGCTCACCCTGTAGATAAACAGTGGCTTCAGGGATCCATGAGTTCAGATGGAGTAAGGTTGTCCCAGATCCACCTTTTGTATCCTAACACAGCTGCTGTGGTCCTGATCCAAGTCCCACAGAACCAGGTCCTGTCAGGAGTACTTTAGAGAGGCTTTCCTGCCAACTCCCCAAAACTGCTAAATCACCTTCAAAATCCTTTTTAGACCAGTCTCCTGTGAAGCTGTGGAGCCACGTTTATACTGCCATTCTGTCCCCTTCCCTGGTATTGCAGGCAACCCCTTTGGATAACCCTTCTCCTGCACCAACACAGCTCCACAGACACACAGAACATAATCTTGCTTTCCTGTCCAAGGTGACAGTTGCTGCTAATCCTTGTGCTAACTCCAGATTAGAAAGATTAGATAGAAAATAGTATATCGAGCTGTTAGAAAGGAACTTGTTCATTTCATAATTAATACTCATGGGACACTGGTGGTGTTTCTCCCAGGACACCCTCAGGCCAGCTGAGCTACCAGTGGGTAGCGGGACAACACTGACCTAATATCCCTCCCTATAAAAATTCATCCCTGGTGCATCCCTTCTGAAGAACTTGGTATGGAATCTGTCACTGCAGATTTCCAGTTGTTCATCAGTCTGATCCTGACAAAATCTCTGGGGCTTGTTGCTGCATCTGTATTTTATTGGCAGATTACTGACTGCCAGTGGAGAAATCCAGAAACAAGCCTTTTGTTCTTCATGCTCCAGAAACAAATATCTGCATCTGGAAAGTAAATTTGAGTTTCTTGCCAAGATCTGGCAATACAGAGTTGGTTGGAAAATGTCTCACATGTCAAGCCAAATTTTCCTAAGCCTTTCCTTTGGGAAATTATAGAGGTGATTTATTTAGGGGGAATTATGCTCAACTTGAAAAGCTCGAAGCATCTCTTTTCCCTCTTGAGCTGCACATAAAGTCGGCCCAACTGTGTCTTAGCCAAAAGAATGTAACAATTGAATCAATTCTCCCTCTCAGCCACTGGTTTAATTGCAAGCCAACTCAGAGCAGCCCGTCTTGAGACTTCCCATTTTTCTGCCAGCATAAGGAGGCTGTGTGTCACAGAACACCCTCATGAGGAAAGCGGATATTCCTATAAAGGTCTTGTGGGGCTGATCAAAGCAGATTTTTTCTGCCACTGCTGATATGCACAAGTAAGCAACTTCTGTGCAGCTCTGCTGCTCTGTTGTAACTCATTCAGACACCTGGGACCTGCTTTGAGTTAATGGATAAGGATTTTTTTCTGAGTTAATTGATAATGTAAAGGATAAGGATTATTTCTAAATTTGCCCAATCTATCAATCATTTTCCCAGTTCAGGTTGCCTTCCTTGCTCCACTACAGCTGCTGTACAGTTTAACAATAAAATATTAGTTATGGGCAAACATTTAAAAGCATCATTAAGAAGGGTGTCTGTGCTTGTTTTGCCATCCTTTCAGAAGGCAAATGTGTGGCCACTGGCTTGGGTTGAGAAAACATGATGTCCATATTCCCTAAAACTCTCTCGTGGTGGCTGCTGATAATGTTCTGTTCCAAAACAACAGGGGTGAGCAGACCTCCTCCAGATAAATGCAGCCTCCTGCACCGTAGTCAGTGCATGTATCAAATGCAACTGTTTCTAGAAATTTTGAGTCAATTTGCTTCATTCCTGAGCTCTTTTTGAGGCATCTTAACTAAAGAAACAGCAAGTTGTGCATGAAAACAGGCATAAAAGCATGAAAGGAAAAAATGTAAGGCAATAAAGTGTATTGAAGATGCACTATTGTGGGGGGAAAATATAGCAAATCTATTCTCCCCCAAAGTGTAGACCTGTGAAAACTGTTCTTAGACCGGATGCAGTGTGAGTAATCTAACTGCTGTTGTCCTCTTTATCCTGCAAAACGCTCCTGTCTATGGCAGAATGAGCTGGAATCAGTAGTTAAATCCTCTTTAAATAAGCAGCAGTTTCCAAATTGTTTTTCAGCTTAACAAATGGCACGTGGGCCTTCCACAGCTCTCCTGCCTGGAAGGCATCTTTGGTAGGATGAAATGAACTGTTCCACCAGAGTTCCAGGACATAATTGCACTGTGAGGGCTCCGAACATCACTTTGGAATAGCTGCCAGGATCACATCTGTTACCTGTTGGGGTGATGCTCAGATGCCTCTGATCTAACCCAGGTGTCAGAGTTGGGAGAATTCAGTCTGTGATGTATGAACTGACTGGAGTGTAAGGTTTGGTGTTTAGATGGACTGCAGCTGCTGGGTGCCCTCTACCTCTCTCCTTCACAAAAGACCATCAATCCTCAGCTGCAGAACAGCGCCTGTGCTTTTGTATTTTGTGTTTAGCTGTGCAGGCTGTCAAAGGTTCTCATGGGAATGAACCTTCCAGACTCTTCAGCACTAAAATTCTGCAGAAAATCACAGTGCAACACAGGATAACTGCTCTATTTACATCCCAGTACAAGGAGCAGCACTTGTGATTCCTGGCCTGTGTGCCATGGTGAATTCTTTTGTTTCTGAGCAGCGAGATGGCTGAGTATATGCACGGCAAGGCAGATGGGATTGATTCATTAGAGTTCAGTAGGTTATCATTACTGTAGGAATAGGTAATGACATGTATTCTAATTAGAAAAAAAGACTCAGTGGTTAGGGTAAATTACAGGCTAGAGCTGATTTGACCCCAATCAGTACAAATGAGGGTACAGTGCTCCATCATGCCGACAGCACCAATAGCATCAGGGTTCAAAAGCCATCTGTTCCTTCCAGCCTCTTAAAGAAATGTGCTCAAGGGTGTTTCTAGGACTGTGGTGTTTCAAACTTCAGTCTGTCACACAAATGGGACTGAGCTGGGCTTCTGGGGGGCAATCACTTTAATTCTTATTTAGGTCATTGCAATGTTTGGGTAAATTTTAGCTCAGCATTGTCATAAGTGTGTTAGCTGGAAAGTTTGGCTAAGTATTATTTCATATTCACTTGCAAGTAATAGAATTCATTCAGACAAACGCACCAGCTTTCCTTTCTCAAACTCATGGATTGCTTTGGGTGGTCTTGGACTTGAACAGGTATGGGCATACTAGCTCCCCCTCTGATCTCATACTTCTAGTCATTTTTGCAAGTCACAGGTCTCAAAAAGAGTGTTTAAGCCATTTAAAAGGAGAGAGGATTAGCCTTTGGAGCACAACTTGAAGGGAATGGAAAAGCGAATTGAGGCTTTTCACATCAACTACAGCAGATGCAGAAAGGGGAAAGGAATGTCTTAACCAGCAGGATAAATAAGTGAAAGGGTTCACAATAAACCTGACAAAACAGGGTATTTTAAATTTCACCCATCTCTGTATTCAGCCCCTTCCCAGCTTTCAGGGGATAGGGTACTACTGCTCTCTGGTTCTCCTAATCCCTTAGAAAGGGCTCAAGCAGCCTGGGGATTTTTGTGCCTGGCTGTGGGGGATGTGAAATCAGGTACATGATGAGGAGCTGTCCCCAGGTACTCCCAGCTGGAGTCCCACAGGGTCCTGAAAAAAGGAAAGTGTTACAGTCTTGCAGTAGCTTTTCAAGTCAAACCTGGAATGTTTAACTTTTATGAAAATGTGCAATTAGCAGTCAAGGTCTTGGTGATAATCATAGACTTTGTGTTGAAGTGTTCCACTTATGGATGAAGTCTTTAATTGCTAATGAAAGTTATTTAAGGAAGAACATATATTGAAAAGTCTTACTTAAACTCACTGTAAATTATTTTATAAAGAAACTCTACTGCCATATAAGGTGAAATATGGGGGCTTTTTTGGAATCTATATGCTAGTTTGGAGTATCAGGAATTTTAAAAGAGGTATATTTTATCACCCATATCCCACTTCCATTGAAATGGAAAAATAAATCAGTTAAGGAAGACTTTTTCATGCAGTCCAAACGTGGAAGAAAATTTCTTGGCTAATGTATCATATGACTTAGCAGAATGTTAAATATTGCTAATAGAATATTACTAATTAGACCTTAAATGTTAGAATATAATGTTTAGTCAAGAATAAAAGTAAATAATTAGAGAATAAAAAAATAATTTTTTTATAAATATGACAACTTTGAAATTTTTGCTTTTTTTTATGGCTTAAGAAACCTAACAAATACAAATAAGTAAAAATGCAGTCAATTACTTCATTAAGGAAGTGACAAGGTCCAAAATAAAAGCTGAGCAATATTTGCTTATTCTGTGCAAGAGAAACCTCTCACTGGTACAACACTTGTGTGGTTTTGATTCTCAAAATAGGGAAATAACCTTGGAGTAAGCTTTCCATATTAAAGCAGCTTTTTTTCAGTTGATAAATATTGGCAAAAAGTCTTATGAAGAAACACCGCTTTTAAATGTAATAATATATAGCAATGCATAATGGAGCCAACTTTAAAGTACACTGTAAAATCAGTCTAGAAAGACAGACTTCTCTTTTTTCATTTTTTCTTTTTTTTTTCCTGTGTAATTCCAGATTGTTCATTTTTTTTTTCCCTAAAAGGATTAGCTACAGTGGAGTTTAGATTCCCCACCCCCCCCTTACCTCGGTTTTTTAAATTTATGGATTGCTGATGCTTACTCCTTTTTGGTAGAGAGGTCTCTCTTCCTCAGTCAATTATTTTTCACACCCTTGGACCCTGCCCTGCCTAGGCAGCTGTACAGGAACTCTTAAGCATCTCCAAATGGTCCTAAAGTTGGACCTGGATCCCTTCCAGCGAGGAAAAAACATTAAATGGAACTAGTTCTGTTTACTACAGCTGTATCCAAGGTCAAAATGCTCAAGAGAAAGGATGTTTCAGTCACAGCTGCAGTTTATAGATGATTAGAAATAAATGACACAATCTTATGCTTAGTAGCTGTTTAAATTCCACTGGCTTACAGTGATGTGCAGGGCTGAAAGACTGATGGGGTAGTGGCAGGTTTCCCCTTGGCTGCTTTCCTTCACTCCTTCAGCTCTGACTTCTAACCTGTGGAATGCTTTGATGAAATAAAGTTAAAAATTCACTTTCTGCTTTGGGCTGTAGTAGTTTGGGTTTGACATCACATTTTACTTTATATTCACTGACAGCTCAGTAATACCAATGAACAGGGCCTAAACACAGGGGAATTAGTGCATCAAGCACAACCTCTGTGAAAGGGGACAGGAGATCTGTATTTCCAAGAGGCGCTTTGGTGCTGAATGCTTCCCATTCTGGGAGAGCAGCTTGGCAGACCTGGCTCTAAAGGGCTCCTTGTGCAAACCCTCCCATGTTCCAGTCACTTCTATTGCTGCTCTGGGGGTACCAGGCACTTCTTCAAGACAAATCTGCTGTCTGAAGTTGCACATCCAGAAATGTTGAGTGCTTCTGAAGATTTGACTTTGTGGCTTACTCAAATTCATGCAGCAAATTTTATAGCAGGATGCAAAAATTCTGGATCCCAGCTCTGTGGCCTTGACTCCAATGCACCACAAAAGCAAGAGCCATTAATTTTATTGTGAAAAAGGCTGGTTTTTTTTTTTCAGAGTGAGAAGAAATGCAACTAAAAAGCAGCATCCTGTGTAGTGCTGGGCAATGTCTAGTTATGGGAGTATTATTTTGACACCACACCTTTTATCCAGGATAGAAATCACCGTATCACATAACTGGAGGTGTGACCTGCAGTGCAGGGTGTTTAATACTGAATAATCTAGTCTCTGCCCTGAGGTGAAGATTCAGACTTTTAGTCTTACTTTAAGCCTTCCTTGAACTGCTTGGACTAGGGGCTTGACAGGAGTCTGTTGGCCTTTCTGTTCTGTTCAGGAGCATTAAAGTCACACATGAAAGGGAACCACAGATTAATTCCTCTTTTCTGCTTCTTAAAGGCTACTGTGAGAGCACAGAAGCATTAATGTACAAAGTTTTAGGATCGTGCTTCACAGGGCCTTTTGTCATGGCTGCTTTTAGATCATGAACTTCATCTTAGTACTCCACCAAGGGATTTGAACATGTTGGGAATAGCTTTATTGGCAGCTAGACACATGCTCATGCAACTTCCATGTATTCAAATTGGAAGGGAGGGCAGCAGCAAGGCATGCAGAAAAATTCTGTTGCTTTAAAAAAGCAAGAGTGGTTTAACACCTTTTTGCATGAACAGAACAAGAAAAGAGCTCAGTTTCAGAGGTTTTCTGATCATAATAAAAGGCTGTGGCAGGAATCTTTACAAATGTAACTGAATAGTAGAAACTTTGTGGAAGAGGAATTCCCTTAGAGGGAATATCTGTTAAATTAGAACTGATTAATTAAATAGGCCTTCAACAGCAGATGTCACTGAAGCCTTAAGATTTAAGAGAGAATTTCAGAAGGCAGAGGAACTGAAACAAATGAGCCTTGGTGTCACTTTAACTGGGATCATGCTTAGCATATACGTAACTTTCATTACTGTGAGATTCTTGTCTCTAGAAGATGCAACAAATTGGCATTTTTTTATTGCACTCGTTACTATTGTATTTGACTCCAGCTTCACTAATTTATAACTGTGTTTAAGTTTTTCTGCTTAAAATTGCCTTTCATATTCATAGCTCAGCTTTATCAGCAAAAATGTATGTAGGAGACATTTAGATGAAGATTATTCAAATTAAACTTCAGTCCTCAGCCCCTGGTTAGACTCACCCTGTTCTGTACAATCCTCAGAGAGGAATATGTTGTTGTATCCTATTTAATGCTGCCACTTAACTACGGGCAATGACATTTCTCTGCTCAGAGAGCCCAGTGATAAATGGTGCTTGAAAAGCCTCCTGCTCTGGCAGAGACTGAGGCTCAGTGAGAATTCTGTTTGTTGGTGGCCTTGGGGCACCCGAGTGGCTCAGCTGGGAGCCTGTGTGGGTGCCCCTGTGCCCGGTGGGGGGGTCAGCCAGGGCTGGGACAGGGCCATGGCAGGAGCAGAGCCTGTGGTTTGCAGCCAGAGGTTGTGTCCCTGCCCCAGTGACCTCGATCACTGCCAGACCCAGAGCTGCCCTCAGACAGGGCTGAGGGAAAGGTGTTGGCACAGAACCCACAGACGGAGTGTCCTGAATAAAGACAGGAGAGATTAGTCTCCACTTTGTGTGAGAGTGATATTAAGCTGCTAAGTTGTCCCACTTCTGCAGGTCTTCTCATTAATGCTGCTTAAAATGGAAGGAAGCTTAATATCTGTATTTGTCGTAGCCGTGATTGGTACAGCCCAGGACAAGGAAGCTGTGTGTAAGCAGGGTCAGACTGATTCTTCTGTGCCTGATTTTAACCCTTCCTCATATCCAGCCTGTTTTGTCATCCTGTATTAACATAATGCAAATGTAATTCAATTTTCTAGTGAGAAATTGACCCAGCATATCTGACTGCTCTAAAATAAAGTGAGTGGACAGTCACAATCAATAAGGGTCGGAGTGGATAAGCCCAAAAAAATCCCTATGGATGTAGTCATGAAACACCTGTATCTGGTTATGTATGTTAGACACTTGCATTTTTAAGCACCTTTCGATTAGGGTGTGAAGACACAGGGTTATCCAGGCTGAAACTTTCATGGAGGCAGCTTAGGAGAATGAAACCATGACTCTTCATTTCATTCCCTGTTGAGATGATTTGCATAAGAGAAATTAGATAATGGTACAAACATCAAGTGCTTTCCTGTTAAAATGTATCTTGTGAAAAAGGCTTTTTTTTATTTTCATCAACTTCTGTTAAGCCACCGAAAAGAAGTCAGTTTCCCAAGCTCTTCTGTGTATCTTCCTAATCCAAAATGTCTGAAAGCACCATTAGTCATAACAGTAATTCATTCCTGATGTGTAAAAATCATCTGGAGCAAGGTCAGACAAATACCTCACATTAAAATCCTAACCTTAAAGTGTAGGAATGGTAATGAGAGAACCTGAACCCAAGAGGTGAATGCGCTGGGTTTAGGTGGGGCAAAGAGGAAGGAAAGAAAAGCCCAGGGGAGGCATAGACCTCCCGTTCTCCCCTGTGAGCACAGTGGGATGTGGCACCAGAAGCCCCACGTCCTGGGACGTGTTTGCCATCACATGGCTGAGCAGAGCTCCCCTTCTCTCTCCCTGTTCTCACCACCTCACGTGGCAGGGCTGGCTCTGGGGACAATCACATGCTGCTTTCTTGCCCAGTGCAACACGGGGAAGGCTGAGCCACGCTCGACTAACACGGATGAATAATGAATTCTGTGCTGGAGATGTTCAGGCTCGGTTCCTACACGCTTTTTAAATGATTGAGAGAGTTAGTAATGCTCTTGCTTTAGTATAAAAATTCACCAAAGGACAATCGTGATGATTCACCTTAGAAATTTTTGAGCTGCTCTGCTGTGTGAAAGAAAATCTCACTGCATTGAGCTGACAAGGTTTCCTGGCACACACACAGGCTGTATTTCATACCTTTGGTTTTGGCTAAACGATTGCAAATAATGAAATCTGTAGTTAGGATTGCCTGTTGCTTGTGAACAACCACAGGTTGAGAAGGCTTCCAGTTCTTTGCTGTGCTCTCCAGGAATCACTGGGAATACTCCTAGACAGACTCCACATAGACAAACAAGCAAAAAAGATTTCAGTTTATAACGTAATATTGTCACAGGTCCTATAAGACATTGTTGAAGAGTCTTATCGGCTCCATTTTAGCTGTTTGCTTAATTGTTCAGCTCCAAATTGCTCCAAAGGAAAGAGAACTCTCAGGCACAGAAATAAATAGGATGGCATACAGATGCTGACAAGCTATTTAAACATGTCTGTGGAGTAAAACACTACTTCTGCAGAGAAATCAGAGTCAAAGAAGAGGCAGTAGGTCATAGTGACAGAAGAATTACTGAGGGGAATAAAGACACATCACAGGCTATACCATAGTCATTGTATGTGACAGCAATAAAGAAATCATGATTCTATTAACAGGTCATGATGATAAGTAAGCAAATACTAGAGCACAGTGTATGTACCCAGAGGAAGGGATGTGCATTCATGTGCTTGGAGTTCCTGAATAATGAATGCTGAGCCATTTACTAGAGAATTTCTCCAAACCATTTTTTTTGCAGTGTTTGTTAACTGGTGATAACAGTGGCAGAGTGAGGAAGTAGCATCTGAATATATTCTTTTCCCTTGCTGCTGTTATTCTGCATCCGTTCCAGGCAAAAGGCAATTTCAAGAAACAGTTGATGTTTTTCAAATAAATAAACAATAGCCAGAGCAGAGTATTAAATGAAACACATACTTTAAAATATGCATTGATTACTGAGAATGTACATTTCAGAACTGATCTGAGTGCTGTTATGTCCAGCTGCGACAGCTGTGCTATAAAGAGAGATTGTACCAAATTGCCAGTTGCCAAGCAGGGAAGCTGTGGTGGCCAGGACAGCAACAGGGGCTTTTATGTTTGTTTGGAGACTTGCCTCCGGTCCCAGCACTGCAGAACACTTCTCCAAAGCAAGGATGCTTTGCCTGTCCTGAATTTAATCTAGTGGAAAAAAATTTTTAGATTATAGTTGTGTCCTTTACTGACCCTCAGCTCTTACCAGTAGGTCTTGGTGCCAATATCTTAATTTTTCATTTTATGCTGCTTGCTTTAACAATGTATTCTTTGGCAGGCAGCCATGTCTACAGCACTCTGCTATTAAAATGTCTGCTCTCTGCTGCAGCTGTCCATTTACTTTATGAACTGATCAGCCAGTCAAGTGTAATTTAAGAGAATAGGGATAAGTCATAGCTGAGGGCACAAAGTATCAGCTGATTCGCTGTATGGAGGGCTGTCCTTCAGAGATTTTTGAACCTAACTTGTCATGCTACATGCTTATTTTTTAATTAGTGCAAAATGTGAAAAGAATGACTTGATATGCTGCACATAGTGGGTGAATAAAACGAATACTGCCCTTGTGAGGCGCCAGGAGCACTCAGGAGTGACACGGTTGTCAGAGTGAACGCAGAGCATAATACTTTTCCTACTGAAATGTTATTACAGGTCTAGAGGACAGGCTAATTTGACTTTGGCATTAGCAATGGCATTAGCTTTAACATTTAAATAAGGATGGTCAATTCTTAGGAGACGCTCACATAGTGCAAACAGACTGTTAGGTGGATTTTTAAGTGGGAGACATTTCATAGAATGTCCTATTTTCCTGTGACAATGGTCTGTGAGAGAGGGTGGAGAGGGTGCTTGCTGAAGGGAAGGAAACAAAAACAGCTACTGATACAACCCAAGCACTGGGTTGACATCATGTCTGGTAAACAAGGGAGGAATGGAAGCAGAAATTAATGGTTTGTAATTGATGTGCTGGCAATTAGAACTAACTGGCAGGCAGGGCCGTGGCGGGGGGGGTGACTCTGTTCCTTATGTTTTCTGAAGTGACAAAAAGTGTGGGAAGTGGCTGTGGGGAAAGGCTGGGAGGATGGAAGGAATCCTGCTGTCATCTCTGCCATCTTTAGTATCCCTGGGATTTGGAGAAGCACACCTGCTTCCCCCACACCCTCCTCAAAACTGCCTCACTATTGGGCCTGATCCAGGGATGGACATTGATTAGATAAGCCGGAGATAAGGAATATTGAGAACACGGTCTCATCTCCACCACCAAACAAAATCTGGGACAACCTCTTTTTTTCTTCTCTGCCTTATTTTTCTTCTCCCAGCTCTT
The DNA here is from genome assembly GCA_013398175.1 of Climacteris rufus. NCBI lineage: Eukaryota > Metazoa > Chordata > Aves > Passeriformes > Climacteridae > Climacteris > Climacteris rufus. Next base: position 1,226,536 of record VZRZ01003270.1, read on the forward strand.
ACTTTAAAAAACTAGGCACTAGCAAGCCATGAGAGGCTCTGTCTCAGTATTTCCATGAGCTGCTGGCCTGAGAAGCAGCTAAAAGCAATGCCTGAGATGGCTCAGAGATGGTGTCCCTTTGCCAAGTCTCTGAGTAGCCAGTGGGACTGAGTGCTTGGATTCATTCCTCCAAGAACAAGCTGCCAAGGCTATCATATAGATACGTATACATGATATATGTCTGTATAGCTATAAATAGATGTAACAAATGGAGATAGGAAAGTGACTGATAAAAATAAGCATAAAACGAATGTACGAATCTAATTTTTATTCTTAAATACAAACAAGGAAGCAGCAGATCTGTAATAAAGATTATTTTTGTCCCCCCAGAAAGAAAAGAAACACCTTTGTAGACAGAAGGTCATCAGTATATTCCTTTCTTCTCATTCTTCCCCCTAGTTTATTTGTAAGCTGAACAATACAGAATTTACTATGCTATTTAAAATACAGTCTCCTGCTGTTGACTACATTTTGATATGGAAATGCATTCTCACTTGTATATATTATTTTACAGAGCTCAGTGTTGCAGAGCAAATTTAAAACCCATTCTCACTAATCTGGTTTCACTCTGTTTACTATACACATGGATGAACTTCCAGCGCCAGCTTCATTGCCTCTTGGCAGTGACCAAAGACCATCCAATATAGAGCTTTAAACATATTATTAGCCTTTAAATGAGTAAATTTCATATGAAATTACATGGTCTACAAAGACAGAGGTAATGGATAATAAGATCTTTATCTCAAAGGAGCTGTAGAGGGAACATAGTGAGATTTAATTCGCTGTCACCAACTGGGTCACATCTCAGTGCAGGCAGTGTATTATTTCTGACAGACAATATGGTCTGATGGCTATTAAAAGAGCAACAGAGTAAGTTTTAGTCCTAGTCTAGTCCTCAGAGATCAAAGTGGCAGTGAAAGATGGTATTCTCAGTGGTTATCAGCATCTCAGTCTTGTGCTCTTCATTCTCTAAGGTTGAATGTTATGTTAGTACTTTGGCAAAATGGCCACAGACTAATTAGACACGGGTCCTGAAGCGTCTTGTCCTCTGAAGAGGATTTCCTAGCTTCGAAGAGGGATATGTTGGCAGTGGAATATATATTCCCTAAAGCTGTTTCAAAGTCATGTAGAAATAGAGGATTATGCTTTTGCAGTTCCTTAATCTGGTACCTTTATCATCATAGCCTTCTAAATTTGCAAGAAGCTCAAATCACCCTCTGTTGAATTATTAATCGTGGAAATATGTGGAAAGATCCATCAACATACCTGCGGATTGCTTTTCTACCAAATTAACTTTTACAGTAAGAGCTGACATTTGTCATCCACTGTGGAGCCCTGTAGTAAATCTTGGTGTTAGTAAGATGGAATCAACATAATTTTGGGCAACATCTTGGCAAAGAAAGCAGGCAACTCAGTGATTTTTATGATCCCTAACAGCAGTGAGAGATTAGGTTTTGTTTTTTTTTAAAATAAAGACCTGTTGAGGGTGCAAGAAAAATTGTCTTCCAATATACCCTTAACTAAAATCCTAATGTTTAAGATTTATTTATGAGGGTCCATTATTTTAAGCAATAATTCTGTATATTCGTTGTGCCTAAGCCAAAAGCTTTAGATGAAATGCTTGCAAACCCATCCTGCACCTACAGGAAATAGGTGCTTACAATGAATTCATTTAAATTATATTTGAAAATAAAATATTTGAAATAAAATACTACCCAAGCTGATCCCGAATCTATAATTTGTACCTGGAGGAGCAGGACAGAACTACAAGTATCACAGGACTGCAGATTTTTTCTCAAGCTTCTTTAAAATGCCAATAACCTTGGTTACTGACACACTAACACTGCCAGGTAAGCATTTCTGCATTTAGAGGTACAGTGGCCTTCCAGGCCTCAAGAAATGGCATCTCTTCATTCGGTGACAAAGGGAGACTTGTACAAACAGCGCTTTAGAAAGCAGATCAAAGGACCATCATGTTTCTATCTGACGCTTACATTTTAATTCACTCACTGAATATGCAAATGTGTATTTAGCTGAGTACTTAAAATTGGCCTCAGGTGTAAAATTTTACAGATTGTACTCGTGTCTCCCCAGTGACACCCTTGTGTATCTCTCTCGTTAGGGGATGCCCCCATGTGAGCATCAGGAATTCAAAGCAACATGGAGCCAGTGCAAAGTAGGGGCTTCCACCCCTCCAGGGAAAAATGACAGGCCTGTTTTTTCTCTGCCTCTCTTCCATATTTCATGAGGCCTGATCTCCTCTTAATAACAAGGTTGACTTCTCCTTCTGATTTGAAACGTTGTTTTCTGTTTCATTTTGTAATTTTCTGATTCCACTTTCTTCCTAATCTCTTATTCCCCTGTTTTCTCCTATCTTTGGACCACTCTGGGCCATCTGCATTTAGAGAAATGATGCTTCATATTCCTGTCTGCACCTGCTTCTGTGCTTTCCAAAGCAAAATTCTTTCACTGGGACTACAAGAGAAGCCCAGCTCTGGGGAAAACTGAGCCTCATTTCTCTTAGCTAGAGCCTGCAATGCTGCTCATGATTTAAATGTATCAGCAATACGTAACCATTTTCTTAGTATTGAAATACTTTAAACTCACACTGTCACACTGTCTGTGCCAGGATGAAGGCTGCAGTTACTTATTTAAGAGATTATAGCTTTAAAAAATTCTTTCCTAAGGAAAATTAACATAAAACCTTCTATTTTTTTTCATCTAATTTATCTCTTGTGACGTATTTTGGAACCAGTAGGAGAACTTTAGTGGCTGAATTTTCACATCAATGAGGGTTGTCATCTTAGCAGAATTTCACAGGACTAATAAAATATCTCTTTTATAATGAAAATGGCTCCAAACCCCTTTTCCCTCTGGACACCGCAGTGCATCTTGAGCTAATTATGGTTAGATGTTCTGGCTCCAAAAGGAGTTCTTTCCCTAAAGTGCTTTCTGATGAGTGCAAAAAAATTATGTTCCATGCAAAGGTGTGCAACAGTGTGTCACTCACACAGCTGTGAAATCATGAGTCTTAGAAATTAAATCCTATAAACATAAAATGATGAGTGTCACTGCATGCATTGGAAAAGCCTTACTTCACCATTCTCACTTTGGTAAGTGAATTATGCAGAAGAACATTCCCTTTTCACCAGGATCCTTCTTTCCCCAGAGATTCTGTATTCAAACTCAGCAGCTGTCATTTTATTACTGACTTATTTCTCTAAAATATTTGCCCTCGCTTTTCCTTGCAACTTAAAATCATGTTTCCAGAGTACCATCCCAGTCTTGAAAAAGGGTGGTGATGGATTATAAAAATGTAGCATAAATAAGCACCAGCAGATGTATAAGACATGTTTGCAAACAAATAAACAGCTTAGAATTATATTAAATGGAAGATAGCCAGGCATTCCCTAGAAATTTATCTACTTATCTGGGCATTCTGTGTAGGTTTGTAATTTTCTATGTGCTTATCTAATAATGCTTTCAATATGTCCATCATTGCAGTTTGGGTTAGTTCTGTGCTTCAGCTGCCCTCTCAGGAAGGACATACCCTCCAGCTTCTTTGCACTGACCTCTTCTGCACCTCTGGGACTTTTGCAGCCTTGGATTTGACCATCAACATTCAGGAAAATATCCACAAGTATTTCTTCTATTTACTCACAGTTGTTCCTGTAAAAGCTTTCTTACACTCAGTGTATCAGATTTAATTAAATGTAGCCCTAACTCTCTTAAAGCAAACTTTGAGGATACATTCATGTTTGTAGTGCACCAGCAGTTCCTTGATTTCAAAAGATCCTGAGTGCAAAATATTTCTCATAACTGCCTTAACAGTAAGACTGAAAGAGAAGCAGCTTTTCTCATGATTTTGCCTGTAACTTTTTGTCTGCCAGCATCTTCTATTTCCCACTGTAGATTGAAAACATATTTTTAGCCATTAAAATGCCAGAGTCATGCTGTTTAGAATTTGTCCTTGAGCCTTGTGACAACCATGGAAAGCATTATTATTTATTGTATGCATTTCTAAAATAGTTCAGTCTCTCTCCAACTTGCCACTATCTACAGTTAGTAATTACCAACTCAGAGAAAAACACCTTCCACACCTCCTGGGTTAAAAGCAGAGCAGAACCTTTTAAAGTGCCTTCCTAGGCAGAGTAGTGTTTGAATCTCTGGTGCCAGTACTTCAGGAAACTGTTGGAATCCCCTGGGATCATGTCTTCAGAAGTCCACGTATCAGAGGCAGGCACTGGCTTCTAATAATCAAATTCTGTTATGTCTTTGTGAGAATCCAGCTTTCTTACTTGACAGGAAAACAAGTACTTCTCTCTCATTGCAACTGAACTATGTCAGACCATGAAAACAGTTTCCAGAAAGATTCAGTGGTAAGGAAGGACCCTGGGGACAGACTGATGGCTCATCCCCTAGCGCATGCTGCGCTGGGCTGCCCAGCCCTACATGGAGCTACAATCACTAATGACCCATTAAATTGTATTTCCAACTGCACAGGATCAGCATTGAGCAATCCTCTAATCACCCACTACCATTCTCCAAATGATTCCCAATACCTAGGACAGTTTTTATATTTTTATATCTCTATATATGTACACACGTATATATACATACATATGTATAAACGTGTGTATATATCAAGGTGTATGTAAAATTTACATTTTATAGTAATATATTTTTATTTGTATACATGTGCAAATATAAGCATCGCTTTCCTGAGTAACTAGAGTTAATAAAATAGGAGGGATGGAATAAGCATCAAAGAAGAAGAAAATTCTGACAAAACATTTTGTGAGATAATATCTCGTGATTTTTCCAAGCTACTATGAATTTGGCCATACAGTGTTACTGTCCTTGCGGTTCCTGTGGAGCTCTGAAACATTCAATTAATTACTGCTTGGTCACACATAATTTTGGATAAGGTCAGCTCACTTCACAGTGCACATGTTACTGCCATGTGCCCAGAGGAAAAGCAATTGCATCTTTTAATCTGATCTTTGTTTTTCATTGCCTTTTAATACTGCAAATGTAATGGAATTTCAGCTTTCATTTTTTATCTTCTGATGCTTTGACATGTTTGGACAAGGAAGATTAGGGTCAAATATATATGTGGTATAAAACTATTTTTAGAGTCCTGACCTGTATTTTGAAACCTCTGTTTGCTACTGGAACAGTCTGCTTGTATTTTTCTTTAAGTCTCTAAGTTAATTGAAACTAATTGGTTGCATATTCAAAAACCAGCATGATTGAGGTAGTATTAATGGAATCACTTTGAGTCAACTCCTTTCCACAGTCTGATTCAGCTATGAATCAAGACATGGAAAATGTATGAATCCTCTTGAAACATCTTTACATTTCATCTGAGCAGGTAGGAAGTATTCCCTGTGCCAGCCTCAGGCAAGCTGGAATCCTGCACAGGGTGTGACTGCTCAGAAACCAGCTGCTGAGCCAAGGACTGGCCTGTGGTGCCCAGGCAGCAGGGGCTCCTGAGGGGGATGAGAGATGAGCCAACTCAGGGAGGTGGAATATGGTCTGCATCTATCAGGTGAGAAACTGAGCTGTTACTTTGCCTCCCCAGGAGCATTTGTAGCCTCATCGTTTCAGGTTCCTGTGGCCAAAATCCCTGTGAAGTACAGCTACAGTGCAGGATCTCTTTTCCTTCCTGTGATCTCTGTGATCTGTCTGTGCTGAGAAGTACATAATTAAACTGATCAGAGGACATATTTTAATCATTAGGGCCTCCCTATAATATAATATAATGTAATACTTGTGTCATGTAATTCCCTAGTCAGCTAGTGGAAATTTTCCCTAAGAAAGGAAGATGAGATTACTCCATAAATCTGGTTTAGGTTTTTGAAACTGAAAGAGGGCAGGTTTAGATTAGATTAAGATTTAGATTAGATATAAGGAATGAATTCTTTACTGTGGGACTGCTGAGGCACTGGAAAAGGCTGCCCAGAGAATGCTCCATCCCTGCGAGTGTTCTTGGCCAGGATGGATGGAGCTTGGAGCAATCTGGTCTAGTGGAAAATGTTCCTGGCTATGGCAGGGGGGATGGAACAAGATGATCATTAAGGCCTCTTCCAGCCCTTCCAACCATTCTGAGACATCACTCTATGATTCTTACATAGTCTCACTGATTACAGGGTATCTGTCACTGGTAAAAACAGTATCTAAAGAAACAAAACTATAGCTCGTAAAGGTAATTCTGGGCACTCCTTAAACATCTAAATTTAGCAAAACAGCAAATGTTACAATGAAATGAAGGAGATAATGCAGGAATTTTATTTTAAAAAACATTTGAGAGACCATCATATAATCAAACTATTGTTAGGGCTGGTGAGATGATTGGCAGTCAGAGAGGGTGTCACTGCATTTGCCAAGAATCAAGCTGGTGTCTCAGCTGTCAGTTCAAGGTACAGACTCATCAGTGGGGGTATAAATGAACAACTGCTCCCTCTGTATCACATTTCACTGGGTGCTAACAGCACGTAGGAATCTTTGGTCACCACAACATCCAGGTGTCTTGTCCTTTCTAGGTATTTTTTGAACAAGACTCAAAAGGATCATGTTTAGTTCTTCGCTTCCAAGTGTGAGTGATGTGGAAAGTCTTCCTTGTGAATGCACATTAAGATGAGTGCTGTTCTTTGGGCAGTCAAATGAAAACAAACACATAAATACAAAGCCCTTGCTGTATTCTTCTCCTAGAGGCTTTCTTTCCTCTTTCATTTTATTTCTTAATATGTACAGCTCTCTTGCTCCATTACCCACGGTGTTGTGTGCTGATTATAAGTAGATTACTACTTCTGCAAATCTCAGGATTAAAAACTGTAATGATATCATAAAATGGAGGACGCTGCCTATACAAACAAAAAAGGTATCTTTTCATCTTCATTAAACATTTTAAGGATTGTAGAGTTTAAAATGTTATTAAATAACAAAATTAGCCAACCACAAATTATCCACATTAATCAGTTTAGGATTAGCATTAATTTAAAACAGGATCCTTTGTTACAATGTTTACAAAAAGGCAAGCTGCAAATACATTTTCATCTTTTTTTACTGCATTCTACTGAGATTTCATTGAATTCCAGTCAACGTTTCTCATTCTGTTACATTTGAAGGCCATTATTAGAAACATGACTGTTGTTTTTTCTGTTGTGTAACCGCATGACTTCACAGATAAAGAAAGAATCCCAAACACGAGATATACTTCCTTAACAATGTCACTAGTAAAAGGCTATTTTTTGGGTTCTGAGATTATCAGTCAACCTTTCACTTATAAAATGCAATAAAACCATTTTTCTGTCCTGATTTAGAATAATTTCTAAATATAGAAAAGGAAATAATTTCCATATCTTAAAATCAAGCTGAAATAGGGAATTTTATTTATTTTCCACAGTCCTGCAAAATCCCACTGAATACTGGAAACATAAGGCATTTGCATTCCTTTGGCCCTTCAGCCTATATGAATACAAATTAAGTTGCAATGAAAAATAAGGAAGAAACTGTATCAGACTTAAATGAAATATGTTATACACTAATTTGTTTTAACAGTTATTCTCTGAGAAGCAGTATCTTCTGCAAGATGAAAGACAGCATGTTTGGATTTTAGAAATGTGCAATATGATCTTAATGACTGCCTAGAAATGCTTCCCTGTGTTTGTAAAGGTGGTGTGGATGGTTGCAATGTGGCCACTGAAGACAGTACAGAAAACCAAGACTGTATTTTAGAAGCAGCTTTAACTAGGCTTCTTAAATTGTTTAACTAGTCTGTTTAAATAATTTAGATATAAGTAGGTGTAAATTATTTAGACTAATGTAGTGTTTTGAAACATTATGCATGGTCAGCCCTTAGAAGGAAGGGCACAGCAGCAGCAAGGTGTAAAGATTCCTGAGGCAGCTTTCAATGGCAGATTTTACTGAACTGGTCCAGGCTGCTTCTACTCCAGCACCACTGAAAAGATAGAGCAGTTTAGGCCTGTGTAAATTCACTGTTTTTCCCAGCAGGAACAGCCTGATGCATCCTGAGCATCTCTGAACATCAGCAGGGCTGGCCACAGAATAACACATCACACACTTTTGAAAGCACATCCTGGACTGATATTTTAGTATACTTTAAGGAATGTTCAGAAGAGTTTGACCAAAACAAACTTTTCTGAAAGGAGAAGGGTAAGAAGGCTCAGATTGTCACTCACCAAAACCATAAATACAACAACATACTCTTTGCTCATCCAAGGTAGACATCTGAGTTTATTTATTATTTAAATAACAAAGTGGTTGTCAATTGGCAAGGAACAGGTTTTCTTTTAAATATTGCCCTCTTTAAATATTATCTAAATATTATTTAGAAAGTGGTAGATAGCACCAAGTCCTGAAAAGGTATCAAAAGTTCAAGTACTTAATTTGGATTCTTTTTCAAAACCAAGGAAAATGAAGGTCTTAGTCTTAAATGTGACAAGGTAAATGTGTAATTCAGCAGAATGAGTTTGAGCTCACCTCTGTTTCCCCATAAGTACACAAAAGAAGATGCAGTGATGGGGAAGCACTAAAAAGACCTCAGCTTGCACCAAGCAGAATTTCCCAGTAATTATTTTATTCTTATACAATTATTTGTTGCAGAATGGTACAAAGTTTAGTTACTTGTGGACACCATACACGGAGATAATACATAGACACATGAGCACACTCATATAAGTATTTCTGTATGTGATATTAGCCCATTGTTTTCCTTCTTTATTGGCTCAGCAAACAAGGTCATACACTTGAAATATTTATTTTAGTACATATTTTTAAGGTAGTACAAAATGAAATTACTTGTATAGTTTAAAAAGTACATGAAGATGAAAAGTAAATAGGTAGTTCTGGAGACAGTGACTCCTTAGGGTCAAAATAAAACTTGGAAAATAAAAGGTATGTATTCCTTAATGAAAAAAAATAAATTTGTAGAGACACAGATTAAGAAGACAGGTGACAGTTCATTTTTTGATACATATGATGAGTAAATTTTACAGAATCATGAGATTTTGAAATGAAGAATTTCAACCCCTAACCATCCAACAAATGTAAAATGCCCAAAATGAATAAATTATTATTTATATGGGGGGGGGGGGGGGGGGAAGGGGGTATTTGTCGGGTATCT
>VZRZ01003270.1:1239241-1393746 GCA_013398175.1 Climacteris rufus
CCCGTTCGGGCGTCCTTCACTCCGGGGTTCGGTGGGGCGCACCTGCGGGTGCGTTGGGAGCAGCTGCTGCCAGCCCCGGTCGCGGAGGTCTTGTGGCGTGAGGTTTCGTGCCTCGAGGGTTTCTATCTCCGAAAAGGGGAAGAAGCAAAAGTACCCGGTGTGTGGTTGTTCAAAGACAGCAGTTTAAAAAATAGTAACGGTGGAAAAAAATAATAATGGTGGAATATCTACTCTAGCAGTGATCTGTGCCGGTTTATACCAAGGGGATGTTCTGTACGTTGTGGTGATTTCACTTTAATGACACTGAGACTTTGCTTTCGTCATCCAGAGCCTCCCGTTCACATCGCGTTCTGTCAAATGTACTTTGGCACACAATGAAACGTAGGCAACCTCAGCCTTTAACTTTAAGCTGGAGGAGGTCGAGCTGTTTATCCTCAGTTTAAGAAAGCAAAACTGCATCTGAACTTTGTGCTGTAGCAGAGCGTTAGTGTCCAGGCCAGACAACAAGTTAAGGTAAGGATCTGGTACTCCATCTGATACGTTGTGTAAAAACGTAAAGCACTTTTCGGGGGAATTGATTCAACTTGCAGCGTTAGAACTTCGTGGTTAGAGCAGGTTTGTTCTTGGTGTCTATGGGCTTTGAGCCTTGATTTGGTGCAGAATATAATTTTTTATTATGAAGATGTTAAAAGTGAAATGAAGTTAGATCTAGGTTCTCATTTTGTTACATCTTTATAATTGAGAGCCACTTCACGTATTCACTGAGACTTCAGTAAATTCTCTCTTCTGGAGAAATATACAAAAGTCTTGAGTTAATGAGAGGCAGTAAATATTTACATTGTTTAGTGATACTGAATGAAATTGGCTGGATTTTTTCTCATGTGAGTAATAACTGCATAACTCTAAATTCTGTGGGCCCGTTTTGAATTACATGCTCCAAGCCGAAGAGGTGATGGCCTAACAAATGGAACATGGGTATTAACCAGCTACCTAAATGTCAACCAAGGATCAATGTGAGTATGCAACTTAGAGAGAAAAGTTGCTTTTAAAGTCAAGGTTTAATTTCTTCTCATGGATGGTACTTTTCATTATAGCAATATCAATGTTTGGGCTCCAAAATCTGGCCAATATTGTCTTTTAACTGTAAAGCCGCTGAAACTGTAGAAATAGTCTCAATTAACATAATGATCTCATTTAATGTATTGTTATACTAATGAGTAATCCTGTTTAATGGAACTGTGCATGTAAAAGCTCATTGGAGTAAAATCCATTACTTTTGGACCTGATCATCCTTTAAGAGGGATTGATTATTTGGAATAAACCAGTTAGTAAGAAATGTTGGCATGGGCTCTCTAGACAAAAAGCCCTCATGCCATCAGATGAACATTGCTTATCTGAAGTTGTTAGTGTGGATCTCTCAAAATGGAGAAGGAATAGAAGGTTACAGAAAGTAATATAATAAAATATATGTTTCAGCAGTGCTTGTGGTCTTTTTTTTTTAGCCACTATTCGCTGTAAACAGCAGCACCATCTTCTTAATTGGAAGCTTTCAGTCAGGGTTAAGTTCCATGCCAATAGGGATGCTAAGGAGATCAAAATACTAATGGTGCTTTTGATAATTAGGTTTAATATCCTGTATTGTGTTTCAATTGGAGCAATAAAAACAGATTATGTAAATCTCTGGATACCTGCACACATGTACGTTACAGTAAAATCCCAACAGCATTAAATAATTACCCCAAAATTGAAGTTTGGCTATTCAGGATAGATCTTTGCAGTTCTTCCTAGCTCTGGGGCATGTATTCCAGCTCTCTCTTGAACTGCCATCAAGTAAGTGCATTTTGGAAGACATTTCTGAGAATGTTGTTTCCTCCTTAACGAAAAGTAGCTGGATTTGCAGAGATCTGGACTTTGCTCGGTAGCCGTTCTCTGTTCTAAAAGGAGGATTCAGCTGTAGCAGTTCTGCTGACAATATCCTGTAGTCATTGAAGGAAGAAAGTCTCCTCAGGGTGGGGGATGCTTATCCCTGGTCACATGGGGAACTGGTGTCACAAGTTCTCACTAAAATGCCTTTTTCACGGCAGATTATTGGGTTTTTCATGAGCACTTAGCCCGTGCTGAGTTGAGGTCCTGCTCTGCAGAGTGCATTTTAATGGCCTTGACTGAAGAAATACTGGCAATGTTGTCAATGTTCTCGCTGCAAGGAGGCTTGGCTTCTTAGCCAGAAGAATTGGATGATAAGGATTTGCTCTGATGAGGTGGTTGAACAACTTATGGATCAGAAATAACCCTTAAATTGCAAATAATTTCTGCATTTATTCCCTGAAGGCAAAGAAATTCTGTGCTTTTAGGCTAATCAGCCCAGATGGCTTGTGACACACACAGCACAAGGGAAGCATCCAGGGAGAACTGCATGTCCCAGCTTCTCTTGACTCAATAATACCATGTCTGCTTTAAGCTGGAGATTCAAAAATCACTTCTAGATAGATGCAGAGGTTGTCACTACAGTGTGGGTTTGGATGATCCTTCAATTCACGTTCATTTTGTAAATTGTGTTAAAGGTAGGCTTTACTTAAATGCAGTTTTTTCTGATCTTGTGGGTTCAAATTATTACATAGCCATGTTGATATGTGTTTTTGATAAGCTGAGAGATGCTATGGCTTTTGAGTAACCTTCATCTCAGTAAGGCAAACTTGTGTAGGTACAAATTTGGCAAAGCCCAGGACGCTACTGTTAGTAGCAGGAGACTTGAGAGAGGAGCACAATCTTTCAACCTGCATAGCTTTGTCCATCAGTAAATAGACTTAAAGAGAGAAAAAAAATCTTACCTGTGTAAATCTTTTAGTCATGAAAGCTTTCTGAAATGGTAATTTGTAGAAGTATAGCTTTACTATGACCCTATTGAGATCTTGATTAAACAATGACATGGGTCACTTTCCTGTAAATTCAAGTAAAAGACAACATAGATGACTAACTCTGAAAGTGATCCTGTGACAAACTGTCACTGGTAACTGAAGTTGTGTCAGTCTCTTGGAGAATTATTTTTTTACTCTCCAGTTGCAAACCTCTGAGGATATAACCAATATCTGTGTTTTCTACATTGTAGGAAACTGACCTTGATTATGTTCTGATACAGCTGTTGGTGTATCAGAAAGCTGGTGGGGAAACACAAAACACATGTTAAAATACTGAAGGCTGCCAGTCTGTTGTTACAAACACGTTGGTATTTGTTATGCTGTGGCAAACTTGCAAAGTTGTTTAAAACTACATTTTTTGAGAGTTTGGTTTTGAGATTGGGAACTGATTTATAGTGGTGGAATTGTAGACAGAAGCTGTATTGAGTCCAGCACTAAAGAAATGAAATTCAGTACCAAAAAGTGATACTTTGAAGATGTGGTTTCAAAATAAGGAAGTTTCAACTCAAAGCTATAATACTTCAGTATGTGGCTGCAGTAATTTTGCTTAAGGGTGGATGTTAAAGAGAAGCCAAATTTCACTTCAGATAATACAGTATCTTCTTGAAAGCACATAGATGTGAAACAAACTGGTATGCTTGGCAGCAAGGAGAGCAGGAATCAGTGGCCCCTTCTGGCAATGTATGGAGTTTACAAGTAGTTTTAGTAGTTTTCCTTAGGAATCTGTGCAAGACAATGAAATAACCTTTAAAAGAATTATTGCTGGGGCTCTGGAATCCCGTGCTTAAGGCAGTTATGGATGCAAAAAGTTTGGGGGCTCAAGGACATGTTACACATAATAGTGGACAAGAGATCTTTGGAGGGTTCCTGAACAAACTGCATCAAATTTAAGAAATCCTGTGAATTGAAAGCAGTTGAAGGTTGAAGAGGTCACATTCTATGTTTGCCTTGATCATGCCCTCCCTGGTGCATTTTTTTTTTAAGGCAACCACAGGAGACAATGGGATTTTTGTTTTTTATTTTATTTCTAAAATAAAATTGACCGGTGGAACTGTATGGAGAATTGAACTGGGCATTGAAGTGCCATGCTACAAACACAGTGCAATGCCATGATTTGTATAATATTTCCAGTTTGTCCAGGATATACTGTCTGTCTTTTAGGATAGTAGGGTTAAAGATTTTCTTTGTCAGTCCTTTTTCTAGTATTTTTTTCTAATCCAGCAGTGGCTGACTTAACAATATGAGTTTTTTTTAGATGTGTGGCAATGTGCTGACATTCTTGTCTTGCGATCCATATTTTCTGTGATAAACTGAACTATGTTGAAGTCGCATTGACCATATGTAGAAAAGAAAATTTCAGAACTATTTTTTACTATATTCTTTCTGCTTCATCTTGTCTAATCTTGCTCAATTATCACTTGTGAACCTCCTCAGGCCCATTGAAGATATCCCAGTACCAGTGAGTATATGAATTACATGCAGTCTCTTCCAATTATCTCTACTTGTCATTCAGCTTAACCTATAACTAGAATTCTTACTCAGGCAGCTGGAGAAAGAAAGAATGAGCGTGTGTGGCTGGAGGGGGAGAAAAAAGCAACTTACATATTGGTGGAAAGCACAGCCTCACTGAAGATTTAAACCCATGGAAATTTTAATCTGAAAATACCCACATAAATTAACTGTTCAGCACCAGTTTAGACAGGAAATGTTGTTTCTGTTATTAGTCATTATTTAATCATGGAAAATATCTGTTTGTACCACTGTAAGAGGGTTCTAGCTCAAGATAGCTCAGTGTTTTTACATGGAGAACACGCATCAGTTGATTAAACAAACTAGAGTAGTAGGATGGACAACATGGCAGTCTAAAAAGGGATATTTCCAGTTATAATTAGTTGTATACCAGGTTTCACTTGGCTTTCAGCCTGCCTGTTCATATCAGCAAGAAAATCCTGCTCTGGGTAACATGCATTACTATATAAGTAGTAGAAAACAAGTAACTGGAAACCAACTCTTTGAGTTTGTTACTGAGTCAATGGTGAAGTAAGTCTTTCCTAGGAGAGCTGGAGATGGGAATGGTGTGTTTGAATCCCTTGGTCACTGGATAGTGCAGAGGAAAAAGGGTTATTCATCTGTTTTTAAGTGTAATATTTGCCAGAGAACAGCAGGTAATTCCTGCTGGTTTGCAGTGTGACACTGCTTTTGGGATAGGTACAATCTTTCTGGATTTATTCTTACAAAACAGATTAATTTACCAATGTGAAGTGCTGTTGCTGAAGGACTAATACCATCAGCAAAAGCAGTGGCCTGTTTCTGCTGTCAGTTGCTTTGATGCTGACATAATCACAAATTTTTTAAGGAGAGATCGAGATCTGACATTTCACTACTAGAAAGCTTTAATTCTGGACTGCAATTGATGTTTGGGATTTTTCAGTCAATCTTAACCTCAGCATAACATTTAATTTGTCTTTATGATGTAAACAGTGATGCCACCTTTGCAACTGTTCTGAAAGGCAGATTTGTGATTAACTGCAGCCTTAAATTTACCTGTTTGAGAAACCTTGGAAAAAAGACTGATGGGAAAGATGAGTCTTTCCAAAATCTATGTACTTGCACAAAAGCATATACACAATTATGGATTATCTTCCAGGTCAGAAATCTTGCTGAATACAAGGAATTGTTAAGACAGCATAGGAACCTAGATGTAGATGTGCTTTGTAGTCACAGTATGTTTGTTTGGGTTTGATTTGGGGAGGGCTTGGGAGGTGGTGCTGGTGAATTATTAACAGGTTTTGGCTTCTTTGTAGCTGTGTGACTTTGTCTTTAGGTTGCAGGGCATTCGATCTGGAAGGCAGGCAGACAGTCTGCCTTTTCTTACTTTGGTTTTTCCCCTTTCTATTTGTTATCCCTGCAAATTTGGTAACAATTTCAGCTATCATCAAAGAGAGAAGTGAGTAAAGGCTTGTAGTGTCTCTCCAACAATGATGTTGAAAACAATGCATCTTTTGCAGTTTAAAAACTATTAAGCAACCCTAGTCAAGAAGCTTGACTTGCCCACTGAAGTTGAATCTCTAGGATTGGTTGAGTTCACAGAAGGCTGTTCCTTGTGTAACATAACAAGTGAAGTAATCCACATAATTGAATTCCTTCTAGCAGGGGTGTCTCTGCATTGGAGCTAGATGTATTGGTCATGATTGTATTAATTGTTTCTGATATATTGCAGTGTATCCCTCCCAGCTCTTGCAGTGTTGTTGGGGTCAGCACACTTAATGGATTGCTTTTATCATCTGGGCCTCGTGTTCTTTCGCTGCTGTGTTCTGGGTCTGGTGTTTTGGGGTTGGTTATGCAGGGACTGCCTGGTGTTTGTATCTGCAGGTACAGACTGGACATTGCTAGTCCAGGTTTGACAAGCAGCTTCAGAGAGGAGTGTGCTGTGCCTCTCCAGTGCTTTATTCCAATTGCCAGCTGGCCTCTGTCCCTGACGACAGCCAGGCTGTCAGCACTAATGCAGGAAAGAGTAATTGTCATTGCATTTTGTGTCTCATTATGAACCAACCATCATAACCTGCATTAACACTTAGGAGGGACATGAAATTGCACTGTCCAGTCTTTCTTCCTTTTCATAGACCCTGATATTCTCTTTTACTGGGAGTAATATATCTGTACCCCCAGCTATCCTCTTCCATCTTCTTTTCTTTGTGCTGGAGCTGCTCCATGCTGTAGCTGACTAAACATTTGGACCTTGGCTGCTTTCTGCCTTGTAAATTGTGTAAAAATGCCAAAAGGGCATCTTCAGTTGTTTGAGAAACAGGTCTTTAGCAAAGGTCTTTCTTGGAGGTAAAATTTAACTGATGTTTTTTCAATAAAATCTAAAAGAGCTTATGACAACTCATATCCTGTTTTGCTTCAATGTTTTGGTAAGGTTTGATGTAAAAATTTGGGGGTTAAAATGTATGGTCTCTGTTTTACTAATATGCAGAGCACAAGTAAGCAAACAATTACAAAGCATCCATGTCTGGGCAGATAGCACTTAGCCCTTTTTTGCTTCCTTGAGGTGCCTGATACTCATTGTAAATAGCATTAATGGCAGAGTGAATTGAGAGTGTGGCCCTGAGGGATACGAAGGGAATTTTTGTTTCTGGAAATATTGTGGTAGCTTTCTTCTACAAAGTAGAGCTGCATTTTCCCATTTTTTTTTCTCCAGTAAGTGCTTATGTCCTCTTGCCTTACCAAGCATGAAGGAATTGTACTCTGGTGAATAACAACAATGCCTTTTGCTGTATTATCTAAAGATACTGTTCAGTGTTAGAAGCATAGAAACTCCAATCTCTTTATGACATATTTCTTGCTTTCTTCTGCCTTTACCTCAATTCATTATCATGTTCTGCTCATGCTCTTTGACCTAGAGTCTTTTGACAGTCAGTAAAATTGAGCAGAAGAGCGTGCTGGATAACTGGTTTGCGTGGTGTTTGGTAGATGAGCCCTTACAAGTGGGTAGAACATCCTCAGTTTGAGGGAGGAAGAACAGCAAAGGACTTACCTCTGAACTGTCTTGGGATCTGAAAACAGAATCTCCCAACCTGGGACAAAGAACAGCAAGGTGATTTCAGAGGAATAGAACAATAAGCACTCACTGTCTTGGAATTTCTTGCTGTAGTTTGTGACTATGGTACTTTCAGAAGGCTGGCTGTCCAGGAAGCTAATGTTAATCACTGCAGTTTGGAGAAAGGGAGAGAGGCCAAAATTAATGGATGCTTTGATAAAACATTGGGAATTGATTTAAGAACATAGGTGTTTTGGAGAAACTGAAGGCAGGAGAAGGAAGGCAGGCTCAGAGGGTTTTACTGCAGAGCTGATAAATCCTACTGGATCTTGGAGTTGAGAGCAGGTGGCTTTTTTGACTGAACTGAAACCAGTCTGTGCAGGCTAAACAACACAAAATATGTAACACTTGTAAATACTTCAAGTGCAATCTTGGAGCCATCAGAATTTCTAGTAGCATTCTGATTCATTTTAATTCATACAGCAGGCACAATTCCTCAGGCATCGTGATCTTGAATTCCCCAGGGCTTGTCCCGCTCAGAGCAGGTGTTTGCCAGCCGGATCTCTTGCCAGTTTCTTCCATTCTGTTAAGCTCCCATGGTCCTCTTAAAGCTGAAAATTGACTTGCAGCTATGCTACCCATCTTGAAATGTTCTTAAATACATGCTAAGCAAGCCTTTTACGCATCTGTTGCAGGGACCTCCCAGATTTTTCCCTGATGACATTCAATACCTCCTTACGCTGGTGGAAATAAGATCTTTTCACACAACTGCTCTAATGCATTTTTAATTACTTCTTTCAGGAAAACAGTTCTTAAGTTATGCTTGTTTTATCACAAATCAGTGGTGAAAATATCTGCATACTGTTTATCCTGAATAGAAAAACAAATAAATAAACAGAAGCTGTGATGTTAAAACCTGGAGGTGTAGAGAGGTGTTTTTATAAGCTGTGCACAGGACAGAATTGAAATACATGTGCACTTAAATCCCTGTGAATGAAACACAGACCTGAAACTGCTGGCATAGCAATAGGTGTGCAGAGGGGAATTGCTCTGGCCTGTCACCAGTCTGTCAGATGTGTTTCATCCCTCAGCTGTGTATTCCACCCTGCTGTGACAATAGGAGCAGAATTCGGTCCCAGTCTAATCTGGAACTGGAAAATGCTGTTAGCTTCCTGATGGCAGGGATCGTAGGGATTGCAATATTTTAAGGTGCCCAAACTTTGAAATGTATGAATATTTAAGCTGTCTCCTTCTGCAGGGAGGAGTCTCAGGTGCAAAGCTGGACTTTGCTGAGAAGCTAATCATCTATAGGAAACTGCCTTCCTGATGGTGTTGAAACAAATAGTGAATAAGTGAGAGTGAACGTTGTGCTTGCAAGTTGAAATTAACAGTGCAGGATTTTGTCAAGGTGTGAATAATCCTGTAGAGAAAGTACCAATGAGGGTGAGATTGAATATCCTTTTGCTTATCACCAGGATCTTGAATATCCTTGAAGGTAAGGATGTAGCAGCTTTTCAGTTAATTCAGATTATACTTCAGAGAGGGTCTGTGGATTTTAACTCCTTTTCCCTGGATCATTATACAAGGCTAGGCTCTTTATAATTAGCTTAATTCCTGATTAGGCTTGTGTGCACTAGATAATATATTTCCCAAGGCAGAGAGTACAAAACTTGTTTGCCCAAATGTCAGTTTTTAAAAAACCCATAGATTGCTGAAGTCTAAAAATACTTTGAATTTCTTTATAGTACAGCAGGCTACAATTTAAATTGTATTGAACCTGAATCTTCTGGGATGCAGAAATCATACTCTAACTTGTAGGTATGGTGCTTCCTGATAAGGCAGTTTCATTGTTAGGATAGTGTGATCTTTGGTAGTAAACATATGTAAAGATTGAGGATATTTTAGGAAAATTAATAAGAAAAAATCCCATTTTCTATTAAACATCTGTCAGACATGATGTTGTTAAGTTTTAGTGGTTTTTTTGGTGACATTGTATTTCAACAAAACAAATGTAACCTGGACTTGAGAAGGTGGCACAGTAGTTACAGTTAAATAGCTAATAAAATACAGACAGGCATTATTTGTCTTTTAATTTAATTATCTGAAGTGTTCTAAGCAATCAGTATAGCTTTCCTGAAGATAATGTGTTGTTTTCACCTATTAAAGGATAAATGAGCTAGAGTTCTCCTTCCTGGAGAACTGTAAGGTCTCCTTTTCAAGTTTAATTTGCAGCACTTGGTGGAGGATTAAAGTAATCTAATTAAATGGCCTCATTTAAATTTTGCAGTCACCTAAGAGATGGTAGACAGATGTGAGAAGGGAATTACCCATGAAGCATGAAATTTAAATTAGCAGCTTTCTAATTTAACTTTTTCAATTTGGAAGATTTCTTCATAAGACTTGCTTTTTCTTTAGAGTTGGGTTATCTTCTGAGGAATCTGCAGTATGATGCTTGCTGGGAATGAATTCATCAGGATGTTAAAGGCCATTTTTTATTCATGGAGTTATTAAAAAAATGTGTACTTTATTGTATGTAGTTGACATAAAGTAAGTATCTTTGATGTTGCCATTTGCTGTTAAAGCATGATAATATTTTCCTTTGCAAGGTGTGCAGGTACACTGTAGGCGAGAAGTCTAACATTAGACACTTAAATCCAGATGCAGCCAGGTATCATGCATGATAAATTAAATGTTCTGCTGTTTCCAGGGGAGGTACTTGTGTCCTTCTTTGTACACCTGGGTGAGGGTCTTGTCCCCAGTGTGCAAGAATTCACTGAGTATTTGAAAAGTCAGGATTTGTGTATTTCAAAATGGAAATGCACCCACCAGTTGCCAAATGTGGATTCTGATGTTTTCACAAGTTAGGAGCCCCTAAATGCCCTGTCTCCAGTACCTTTCTCTTTCTATCTTTGTGATGTAGATCTGCTTCCAGAAGTACTGCTCTGGGGCATCCTATTCACTGACAAAATCCTGAGGGTATTTCAGTTTGCATGAATTTCATGCCACTTCGATTTTATCTGAGGTGTTTCTTAGTGAGGCCTTGCAACTTGGGGAGTGACTCACTTTAAGGTAATGCTTGCTGTGATTACACAAGATACTTTCTGTACTTTGAATAAGTCAAGCTTTTGAATTCTCTCACCAGCGCTGACCTTACGCAACTGTTGCCTGTACAAATACAAAAGTACTTGAATAAGATGATTTCCAAAGTAGACTACAGTTTCCATGCAAAAGGAAAAAAATACTAGGAATGTTAATCTTCATTTGGGGATATCAGTAAGATCTGGGAAAAAATGAGGTGAGATGTATGATGAGAGATTATTTCCTATATTTTAGACATTGGGGTAACTGAAAAAAATCGCAAAAAATTAGCTTGTGGTCAGATTCTACATTATACTTTTTGCAGGTTTACATTGCTGACCACAGGTTTGTGCTATCTTATATTTATGGCTTTTTTTTTTAAATACAAAATCTTAGGTTCGTAACTTAATAATTGTAACACAGTTGTAAAGTTCAGCTTGCTGCTCAAAATGGGTAAATGAAAGCAACAAAAAAAATCCAACCCGTTTTAAAGTTTACTTTATAGATTCCAAAAGGAAAACAAAAAAAGCGTTGTAGATAAGGAAAGTTTTCGGAGGGAGCTGTGGTCTAAAGAACATATTACTACAGGAACTGTGGAGTACACAAAATGTGGGTGGGTTACTTTTTGACATAGTTAGGCACAGAAATGTAGAAAGCATGTAGATGCAAATGTATATAAAACTGTCTTGTTTAATGTGGGGTTGATTCAGGTTTCATGTTGGTTTTTCTTTTTTTTTTTTTCCTTAGATTCAAGCACCCTTTAAGGACCAATGTACCCAATAGCTCATGGAAGAAAAAAATCAAACCAGGACATCCTTGGTTTCCAGGCTACCGAAATATGGAACGAAAACTTTAGGGAGTGTTCTGCAACCTGTGCCCAACGGGACAGCTGTTAACTTAGCAGGGAATGGTGGTGGCAAACATTTCGGCAAGCACAATGGCACTGCTCGCCTGTCTTCCTTTTCTTTCAACTGGAAAAAGTCAAACAAATATCAGCTTAACGAGCAGAATGAGAGAGAGGCCAACTCTAAATGCAACTCCAATGAAAAATTAATTGATTCTGAGAAGTATCCTCATTCTCAAGGAGCATTGGGCAATGATGAGCTCAGGGTGGGTTTGAACAGTACTGCTTCGGTTGCATCAAAAGCAGCAAAGCAAACCAATATGTTTGTGTCTTCTACTGAGGAATTAAACCCAAAGTCTATACCTGGACTCTCTAGTTCAGCTAAATTCACCAAAGGTACCCTGTCAGGAAGGACATACTCTGGACTCAATGCTCCAAGATCAAATTTAAATGGATTTTATGGAAATAGGCCTGTGGTAGGTTTGCAGAGGCCTAGAGCTAATTCCAATGCCACAAGGACAAGTTCGGGAGAAAGCCTAGCACAATCTACGGACAACAGCAAGGCTTTTTCCTGTGACAAAATGGTAAGATCACAAAGTTTTTCACATTCCATTCAGAATTCTTTCCTTCCCCCTGCATCTCTAACCAGGTCACATTCCTTTAATAAAGCTGTGGATCTTACAAGGCCTTATCATAGTCAAAATCTCGCTGCCAGGACGTCTCACAGGTCTACTCTGCTGTCAAGAAATGCGTGTCAGTTGGATGTACCCAATGGGAATGAACCCATGAAGTATGGATTTACCAGACCGTACTCGGGTCTGTCAGCTCCTTGTTCCAAGAAACCCCCCCTGTCAAACGGATCTGGGTCAGCACCTTCCTATGGATACAGACTAAGCCGGCCTTCCCTGCTGAAGCCTGCCAGGCAGCGGTTTGCTGGGAATGCCGCTGTGGATGGCGGCAAAGGCGCGGCTCCCGATGTGCGCATCGTGGACAACGCGGACATTTCAGCCAGTATTAACAGAGCCGTTGATAAAAACAGTATTATAGAGAGCAGTGCTCACAGAACAGAGTCTGATGAGGGCCTGCATGAAACTCTGGGAAAACATGGGTCAAAAGTCATGTGTATGAGCGATGATGGAGACGAAATATCTATATCTTCTTTGTCATCCTCTGAAAAAAATGATTTGAGTGAAGACTTCAGTGATGATTTCATAGATATAGAAGATGCAAACAGAACAATCCAAATCCAGCAGAAGGAGAGCTGCCTTCAGGAATTAGAGCACGGCAGTGTAACGTCCATCGAACCGTTCACGTCTCTCAAGGGAGGTGGAGGATCTTGCTGTAATGCTGATGACTGGCTCGATATAAATGTGTCTGGTAAATACCTTTTGAATGTTCTCTTTGAAATTTTAGGAACTAAATCAAAATTCTGTAACAGTAATCAAGTTAGTTAATGTAATTGCTCATTGCTTGTGAATTGTTCCAGAATGGAACTTGGCTCTATGCTGGTATATTTGTTTGCTTATGCCTTTTCTGCATAATAGTTCTTTCCCAAGCAAGACTTTGAAGAGCACATTGTGGTGGAAATGAAGATTACCTCCTTTAAACATTTGTGGTATGATTGTGGGATTCCTCAAATCCTTCCTTTGCCATTCATTTTTCTGGGTTGACGATGTTTTAAGAAAATTTTGCCTCCTGCTCCCTCCACCTCTGTAGGCAGAGAACAGCAGTAACTGCTTCTAAGTAGTGAAAATAAGTGTAGGATGTCTAATTAGAAGAGTTCAATTATAAATAGGAATATTACTTTTTCTTTTGTTTTTCCTGACACATGCTATATTAATTCTTTTAAAATTAGCTGAAGACCAAAAAAAGATGCTTTTGAAAGCCACATTTTCAAGTCTTTGATGGGCTTCTCATGGTAAAAACTTTTTTTGAGAGATGTTGCAATTGAAAGACTAGATCCAGATCCAAAGGAGATATTTTTGGACCCACCTTCTAATATGTTAAAGAGTTACAGAATTCTAGAAAGTAGCTTCCACGGTGGGACAATTAGGGCAGTGTAAAAGGTTAGCAAAGATATGGGTTGGAAGATTACTTAGTTGTAGCTGCCAAACCAGCTTCAGCTTTTTTCCCCTTCTAGGATGAGGGAAGAATAATGTAGAATGCTTTCAGATATTTCTGTTACAGTACAGCTCCAGAAAAGTTAGCACACCAGTAACAGGCATTTTAACATTTATGTTTTGAATATTGGATTGTTTATGGAATCTTAACTGCTGCTGTTTTCTTTAAGCAGTGGATGACAACAGTGAAAGCACAAAACACACTACTGAGAATGTCATCTCTTCAGAGATGAACTACAGAGCTGGGTCCTCTTTTGAGCTTTCTCCATCTGACAGCTCTGATGGCACATACATGTGGGATGAAGAAGGGTTGGAGCCTATAGGAAGTGTCCATCCGTGTGGAAGTTACGACTCTTCGGAAATGAACAGCATAGTATGTATTTCTGCCTTGCTTAGTAAGCATACTTCTAAAACATTAATGCATTTTTTATTTCTTACTTGTTTCCTCTTTCCTCTCTAGCTTTGTGAAACTTCTTGTTTAGGAACTCCTGTTTCTGGACAAGTGACCTTGATGAGGCTGTTTGCATACATTTTTTTCTTTCCTTACTCAAAAGTCAGGACAAAACAGGTCCTTCCTTATGCAGTCTCATAGTAGTGCTCACAAAGAGTAAAGGAATTTGATTTCTGCAAAGGGTATGTTAAATACCTCCTACTAATCTCTAAAGATAGGAGTGGAAAAGCAAGAAAATAGCTATTGCCTATGTGACTTCTTGAACTTCTTGTTTCTGTACTGTGCTCGTAGGCCCCTGTGAGCTGAAGCTGATTTTTGATTTCTCAGTTCATTCAGGCACAGAATCATTCAGGCAGAGATCTGGCTGTAGCTCACTGTAGGAGGGCTCTTTGTACATCTCCAGGATGATAAACAACTGTTTTCTTGTTGCTAAACTTCAAACTGATCTGCAAGAAACATCATTTAGTCCGAGGAGCGGATGGAGAGTTGTTGCTGTGCTGTCATCCTCCATCTGAGGTCAGGGAGCCAACCTTGGGATTTTAGTGGGCCTGGGGAAAATTCTGTCTGTCTGTCCTGTTCATATTCCTTTATCTGCATAGACTTTGGCATTGAGCAACTTGGATTTTATCAACACGATACTAACAAGCAGAACATAAAACCAATTTGGTACAATCACTGTGTCATGCTTCCTGTATTTCAGGCATGTTAGATACTGTGTCACCACTGGCAATTTAGTGATGTAGATATTTTCAGACTTGGGCACGGATATGTAATTATATTCTTTATGTGTAACTAAATACGAATTCCTGATGTATTTTCAGCTGCTTGTGGTGTGGTTTGCTCTCTGTCTTAAATTATGGTCTTGGGATATGGTGCTTGAAAGAGTTTAGCAATGGTTATTAACTTCTTGTGGCAATTATGGCCAGCTTGGAAAAACAGTTTGAGACTTCTGTAGTATGAGTTTTGTAGCTTTATTGTTGTTGATAGGGAAAACCCAAATTCAGCAGGCCACTACAAAATCACCCTTGCCCCCAGGTGCTTGCACATGCCAGCAAAAGAGGGAAGCTTGGAAACTTTGTCCTTGGTCAGTTTTAAATATAGATATTTTGATACATACTGTGAAATTTAACAAAGAAATGGAGGGCAGTTCTTTTACCATGCTTTTGGACCATATATCTAGGTTTTAATACATGTGACCTCCATGCATTAATTTGTGTATGTGTGTGAGTTGATACTGAATCAATGCTCTGATTGACAGGAACTGTTGTAAACCATATGGAACAGAGGTACATTAGAAGCCTTTGATACTCTTGTTTGATAGTTTGGTTTATTTCTTTCTTTATTGAAAGTAAATAGCTTTCAGAGAGGGCTTAAAAATGGAAGAATGTATTTACTAGTTTTTGAGGAAGAGGAGAAAAGAGGAGATTGTAAGACTTGATATTGAATCTAAAGAGTCATGTGTTGTTTCCACCCATCTTGATTTTTATTAGTGCTGTTAGTGCTTTCCCAGAATTTCAGTGCTTATTTTACTGTGACTTTTATCTAAATGAGAAAAGCATCAATAGCATGTTTTATTTCTACAAGGCAGAATGCATTTTCAGTCAGCTTGGCTTTTGAGGGGGAAAATGTATCTCTGAAGTATTGAAATGCCTTTTAGTAGTGGGATTTTGTATGGGTTTTTTTCCTGTACTTGTTGGTTTTAGTAGAAATCATGATATATTTGATTTCTTTAGCCTAAAGATTAAACAACGATCTTTTGTAATCTGAAGATGCAGAAGAATTTCTGATGTGGCTGTTCATTTTTTCTGAAAAATTCTGTTCTTGAGTAGGTTACTGTAAGCTTTTGTTCCATGTTTTTTCTTTTCTCTGCAAGCAGGGAGTATAAAGACAAAAAAGTGAAGGCATTGAGAATAATTATTGTGATTAGTCAACACGTCAGGTGTTTTGATTGCTGGGGGAAACGTGATCAAATTATGCAGTTTCTATCCTCTAGTGTGGCGAGTTAAAAGCAGTTCATATCTGTGTGTCAAAATCCAGTTGATGAGAGTCAGATTTAAGAATTTGGAGTGCTTGAGCTAATGCCAGCCAGACTGCCCCTTGGATTTAGTATTTCCAGGGCAGTCACCAGAGCAGATATTTGGTTCTGGAGTTCCCGTGGCGTCAGGCTGGGGTGAGTTAGAAGCAATGTGGCTGAGTAGCAATTCAGAGAACTACATGGTGAGTAATTGGTCATGTTTAGAGCACAGTTTGCTTTTTTCATCCTCATTTCCATCCTGCTGTTGTACTGTTAGTCTTTTAAGCTATATCCTTCTTAGTATCAACAAATACTAAATGCTTTGCCTAAGCCTTTCCATAGATGGCAGTGCAGTTCCTGTTGGGTGATCTTAGATAACGAGTGTTTGGACCATCTTTGAAAGGGCAACTTGTGCAAAGGGGATTTTAACTGGGCTTCTGGAATGAGAACCAGCACAGGAAGGCAATAGAAGGAACTTGCTGGTCTCTGAAGCTTATTGTTCCTTTTTGGGGAGCAGAAAAGCCAGTATCTTTGTTATTCTCAGTATATCTTAGTTTTACAGACATGGGAAAGAGAAAAATAAAATAAATTTGGCCTCTTTTAGGACAGTCCCGTTCTTCACCAACTGAGTGAAGAGCTATGGAGGAAATGTGCAGTGCAGCATTGGAACTTTAAGAGCCATACAAATCTAAATAATACCGTAAGGCGATGGCATGGGGACTTAGAACTTGGTAGGAAATGTGTGGGGTTTTTGTCAGGATAAAAATATTTTTATTGTCTAATTGCGTAACAGAAAATACCTTATTCCACTGTCCCTAGTATTGTTCCATTCCCAGTTAGAAGTCAACACATCAATTGGTTAACTTTCTAAATGCTGCACTCCTTTCAAATTTCTAAGCACCGATTTTGTTGGTGCTTAGAAATTTGCTCTTTTCAACAGCTGGTCTTTGCTGCTGAGCACCCAGTCACTGGTGCTCTTTCTGCTCAGTTTTGTGGGAAGATGGATGCTTAGCAGAGCAGTGGATGGCTCTGTAAATTAGCAACATTGTCAATATTTATCTGTATGTGCTCTCACTTGGTGTTCTGCTGTGCTGTTGTCCTGGGTTTCAGCTACTGACTCTAATGCTCAGTTCCTTTACTGTTTCATGGCAGAAAGCTGCTCAGCAGTGTCAGGTACAACTTCTGATTGTACTTTAGTATACCAACCTTGCTAGACTTTTGTTTTCATTAATTTATGTCTGGAAATACTGTTCCCCATAAGTGTAAGCAGTGTAGCCTCAAACATGCATCCTGACTGGAGTCTTGTGGCTCCATTGCTTGCCCTCTCTTTGTTGTAGCAAGGTTTGAGCTGTTTTCTCCTGTCCATAACTTTAAGTAGACACATGAGAAACAAAAGCTTTAATATGTTTTTTGAGAGTGAAGTTTTGAATATTTTTGGCAAGCGCAAGTCCTTCCTTACGTTGCGAAGGATAGATGGTACAGCTGTTATTGTTCTGAAGGATATGCTTATTTTTAAAGATGCTACAATATTCCAGTGCTTAAAGTCTGCAAAAAGTAAAAATTTAAACCAAAAATCTTCCACTAATTTTGCCGCCTTCTTGTAATATTCTCTAGAGAACAAGTTGTTGTGGTGTGATGTGGTTTTTTTCTTTTCTTTTAAAGAAATTTCCTTTGAGCAAATAGGTTTAGACAGGAAGCTTTCAGATGAGTGTTCCCTGTAATATCAGATCGAGGCCTCTGACCCATTTTTACTGCAGGTTCCAGTAACAATATGAATCCTTGTGCTATGTTAAATTTTTCCTGAAGTAAATAAAACTAGTATTTTTGGGTATATGCAGAGTAAGCATCAATGTAATTATAAGGACATGGGATTATGGAATAATAATTGAAATCTGGCTTGAAGAGACAGATGGGTTTTAACTGCTTTGCTGAGAATTTAATTGCTCTTGGGATGAAATCTGGATCTCATTGGAATGAATCAGTTTGACACATGGCCACAGTTTTAGCTGGAGTATGGAATAGCTACGTTCGTCTTTTCTTCTATGCAGTTTTTGAAATCTTATAAAATTTTGTTGTTGTTTGATAAATTTTATCCCCTTTGTGATTGCAACTTGGGAAAGGACAGTTCTGAATTCGTTTTTTGAGAGTGGGCAGAATGCTTGGTGATTCCTGAAGCATTGGTACTCAGAATGGAATATGCTCTATTTCTTAGGGAAAGAGAAAATGAACTTGCTAAAATAGAATTGTTTAGTTCAGTCATTAATTTCTTTCAGTAATTTACTTATTTACAAGTAATTTAGTGTTAATTACCTTAATTTTCTTAATAATTCACTTCTCAAAATGACTTTATAGTAATTGCTTGTTTGATTTCTCAAATGAGTAATTTATGACATGAATTCAGATTCATGTGTGGTTCAATACATTTATTTCCTTAGAGTGAAGTGTTCTAGGTGTTGTGTTCTACCCATCATTCTTTCTTTGGTTGAAATTTCTCTTCAGGAGGTTATTGCCAAAGCACTCGTTCTTGCTCTCTGAGAAGCTGAGCTCTTTATATTTTGGTTACAGCTGTAATGAAAACAGAAGTGCAGGTAAGCTTAGGATAATAAGTATGTAACCTTTTCTCAGCACAAACTTGTCTTTTTTTGCTATAACTTTCTGAAAGAGTAGTCGTGAAATGAGTCCTTCAGGTGCAAGCTAGTTACAAGAACCACACATAAAAAGCCTTTCATCTAATGAGCTAGTTGAAATTTGATTCTTTTTTCTGCTTTTCATCTTGCGAAGAACAATGAAGATCTTTCTCAAGGCAGAGAACAGCATTAAAAAGACACGTATTTCTTGACAGGCTGTGCTCAGATGAACAGTGTTGACTTAGTGCATTTCCTCCTTTCTTAGAATACAAGAGGTGAATTTAATACAGAGAATTAACTGCATTTTTTGCTTCCATTATGCTTCCTGTACTTCATTTGAGCACTTTTTTAAGAATTTGTTCTGTACCTGAATGCGAAGGATGATTTCACCTCAGTCGGTACCATTTTGACTAAAATTCCTTATGATATTAATAAATACATGCTTCTAATTTTGTTTGTGGTTAGAGATTTTTTAATTTTTTTTTTTTTCCTAGTGAATGTGTTACAGTGAGAACTGATGACACTACTAGATGTCCACTACTTTAGTGAGGGTGTGTGTGAGATTGAATGGAGAGAGAAGGCATTATTCTTGTGGTATAATTATTTATTAAAGTATAATTGTTCTAGTCTTTGGGGATCTTTTTATACCTATATTGAGGTAAATTGGGTTTTGAAGTAGTTGTTGCCTTTTTGGTACCTGAAGATGCTGCCTACCAAGCCTGTAAGGCCTCAGAGATTTTAGTTGTTCTGGTGGCTGCCAAGTTTATCTGTCAGCTGTTGGGACAGAACTGGCTCATGGAGAAGGAACCTGGGCACACACCTCTCCCTGTAGGTGTGTGAATGGATACCAGGATTCATTAGTGTGCCAGAGGCATGAGACTGAGTGTGACAATGAACATGTGACTGTAATGCCAGTGTAGGGTGAGGTAATTTCATCTACCTAGGAGATATTCAAACAAAGCAAGGCAAAGCCACTTGAGAAGTCAACTCATGCAGGCATGGAGGTGTGTATGGGCAGTAATGGAAATTCTTAGTGGCAGGTGTACCTCACTGGCTGTGGTGTACAGTAGTGTACAATGTCTGTGAACCTCCTGGGAGTGACTAAGGGCAAAGCCAGAGAGTGTTAGATACATTGCAATTTGTATTGTCCCCTCCTTCATCATTTCCCTCCATTCCTGACCTACTGGAGAATATGTTTTATGGGTAGATAACACACAGCATCACTAATGTGAAATGGCAGTATGGAGTTCTGTTTCTGCTCAGGGAATTTTCATTATTTGCCCTCATCACCAAAGAAATTCTGTCCTGTAGGACAAATTGAATAATTCATTGGTCCTTCACACTTCTTTACCTGAAAGCCTGACTTTTGGGTTAGGCCAATACTTCTCTTGGCAAGAGATAACACAGGAAGTCTTCTGTGAGAGTTTAGCTTTTACCAGTACATTCTAGGAAAAGGCAAACAACATGTGTCAATTTTTACTTGGGATACAGAAGGATTTCTTGGAAATACATGATCTGGTGAGCTGCCATTTCTGTGGTCAAACTTTCTGCTCAGATACATAGTGATTCTGGGATTCGAGTCTAATACAGGTGTCAGCCTTGGAAGCTGTTTCTCATTGACATGCTACTTGTTGGAAGCTGCTGTTGCTAGTAACCTCTCTTTAAACTCCTAAGTTCATGTCCAAGTTTCACACTCTTTTATCATGTCTTCATGTCATGTTCCAGATCTGACGAAAATGATTCTGACTTACTTAAATTGTACTGTTCTAACTTTGTAGTGTATGTTTTTCCAAAATACAGGTATAGAAATGTGTGGCATTTGTTTTTCATATTCTTGGTTTCTAAGAAAGCTATTCCTAAAAATTTGTATTTGGAAAACCATCAGACTGCTTTGTTCTGATTTCAAAGCCTCAAAAGTCAGTGTCACCTTTTTGTTTTTCATCTTCACTGCAAACAGATAATATTTGTAAACATACTGAAGTTATGGGGAAGCATCCTTGATTAACATGTCCACAGTTAAGTTTTTAGTAGAAAACTGCAACTGTTAGAAAAACTCAGTCTGTATTCTTGCTTGTCAGTACAGAACTAAGAGCACAAACTTGTTTCAGTGTGTTCTGTCAGCTCCTCAGCCATTTCTTCAGCAGAGTTTACTGGCAGGCAGTTTTCTGCTCATGGCAGAGAAAAGGAGTGTCATGGAAGTAGGCACTGTGATTTTAGAGTGAAAATAGCCACCATCTACTGTCCCACCTCTGCTCTAGTCCTCAACTTCAAAGCTTAACTATCACAGCAAGAGGGGGTAGTGAGAAACTGAATTACTTAATGAGATGGTGCTTCTCTCTGTGTCTTGTGTGATGTGAGTGTCCCTGCTGTCAAACATTATTAAGAGGTTATATGACTGTATTACCGTTCACAAACCTCTTGTGATATTGGTTTGAGAGGCATGACATTTTGTGAACAACCTTTTATGGCAAATTGCCTTTTTTCCTTTGGGATGGGAAAACTTATATGCCTTCGAGAGCTGCTTCCTTCAGAACTGACACAGTAAATCTTCTCATGCTGTTCTGGCTGGTAAAACCCAGCGAGGCAACCTCACTTGTACTCCTGTGCTGTGTTCATGGTATCCATTAATTACACCTTGGAGTTTGTAGGGTGGAGAGAGGGAGAGAGCGTGGCAGCTGCTGTGGTGGTGTGTGAAACATGAGAGCAAACACTGGTAGAAGGTAGCACTTGTTTTATTTCATAGGTTTGTCAGGGATCTTTTCTGAGCTGGTAAATGGATATCCATATGTGAGGTGCTTCTGAGATTTTGTGCTCTTGGTTCACGCTATTAAAATATATCAGGAAAATGTGGCATAGCTATGCTTTTGCAGCAGTGCAGTAAGTGAGGGGGTGCTTCCTGTGTTGTTAGGAGTTCTTGTAGAGATTGGTCAAAATAGAATCACTCCAAAATAGTTAGGTTAGGAGATATTTGAGGGTTGTTTTGGTTTTAATTAGAAAGAAGTATATTAAGCTGTGTAAGAATAGAACACATTAGTGCTGTGTAATGTGTTGTATTCAGGTTTCTCCAAAAGTCTTACTAGGCTAGAATTAAAATTTATTGCACAGAGGAAGCAGCTGAGCTCCTGGTACAGCCATACCTGTGGTGTTGCTCTGAATATTGAGGTGGTTGTCTGGTTCCTTTTTCAGCTGGGAATTATTTGAAGCCTCTGTATTTTCCTTTAAGCTGAACATTGCACATCTATCTAATACAAGTGCGAGGCAGTGGAGTGAGAATTATTCACAATTATTTCTACCAGCCAAGAGTAGGTATAGCAATTACATATTGCATTAGAGTGTAAAATATTCCATTGTTGCATAGGTAAACTGTAAAAGCAGTGGTGAACCACTGATACCAGTAGACTTTTTGTCAGAAACAGACTGGAAACAGTGAGTAGGAAGGACTGCTTTCCCTCCTCCTCTGTCACTATTTATGCTCGCTGCTGATGGCTTTCTATGACTGTGCTTGATAGTAAACAGGAAACTTGCTTACTTAAAAGCACCTGCCTGTTAAAAAAAAAAGAGAAAATTATAAAATGTTTTTAAATTTTGCTGGAATTCTGTAGAAAGTTGGTTATAATGCTTCCCCCCGTTGAGCTTTCCTTGTTGCTGGAGGCTAGGTGGCAGTCAAGGAATGCTGCTGGTGGTGCCGGGTGCGGCTTGGGCTGTGTCTTTGAAAGTGCTGTAGCTTACAAATTGCTGAAGTCTGGACAGAATGGCTAATAGTTCTGGTTTTCCTCTTTCTCTTCCTTCATCGTGCTATTGAACTTGAAATTTTTTATGCTCACATGTCATTTTCTATTTAAAAAAAAAGAAAAATTAAAAAAAGCAGCAAGCACAACCACTGTTGAGATACAGTGGGTACTACCTTAAGCTAATAATGAATTCCTCTATACTTACAGTAAACCTAGGTAGAACATACAATGACTTTATAAAAATGTTTTCAACAATAGTAAATCTTTATTTAAGATGTTTCTGTTTAACAGTTAAACAAAGAATGTTTCGGATTTTCAAAACCAAGTTCTTGTTACATTTGTTGTCACAGCAACCTTCAGTTACAGAGCATGGACAAAATTACAAACACTTGTTCAGATGTTTGGCTTAATTATCTTTAATGTGACTTATAATGTACAGTGTTTAAAAGAACTCCTTTCCTATCCTGTCTTTGGTAACCCGCAGAGTTCTATCCCACCTCTTCCCTGGGTGGTTTTCTCTGTTTTAAGGACTTTGTTTACAGTGGGTTTTTCTCTTCAGCCCTATAGTACAACATGTGCTTTCCCTCTGTCTGTGTTTTCTGCTTTCACTTAGGAGTTCTGTTCAGTTCTTATATAATGTTGCCTTTTTGGAGACTTGTATCCAATTCCTGTTTCTTTATTTATCTCTCTCTCGGATGTTGTCAAGTGCTGAAAATAGCATTGGAAAAGACCCTGGAGGTTTCCCTCTTTTCTTCTGTCAGCCTTGAATTGTGTTTGACTTTGGCAGTTATCCTTTAGCTGCCCTTCAGATGACTGATGTACCCAGTCTGTTTTGTGTTTGTTTTTAAAAGCCACTTCCTTTTTTCATTCCTCGAGCACCTGAAATGATGGTTTGTTAGTTTCTGTGCTGCTCTCGAATGCTTCATTTCACTTGAGTTTTCTGGCCAGATTCTCCTGTAGTTCTCTCCCTTTACTCACAGACCTGTCACTAAATCAGTAATAAAAACAATTAGTTATTTTCCTTTAGCTGTTTACTTGTTAAAGGTGCAACAAATGAGTGAGGTCTGAGATTGTGAATTGTGGAAACAGGTAAAATGTTATTCCTAATACTCACCACCAGTTCATGACTACTGCAAAGCAATTGCTTTTCCAGCAAAATATCCTGACTTGGCATTGGTAATTTGAGCTCAGACTCTTCTCAATTCTGGTAACACTCTCTGAAATTAATTGTTTGAGGGCTGTTTATCTGGTATTGCTTTGTGTTTCTGCACTAACCTCAATGCCTGACTAATTCCTTCTTTGTTTCTTGATTCCAGTGTAATGTACATTGTGTTATAAACTTCTACTGCTCCACATTTTTATGTTTAGTAGGGAGAAGATGTAAGTATCTGTCTGTCTGCTATTTTGGGAACCTTATGCTTTATTTTGTTTGCATTATAACCTTACAGTACTTAGCTCAAGAAATGGGAAAGCTGAGAATCAGGCCTATTGCCTAGATCTAGCTGTTAAGCTAAATTGAACTCAAATTGGTTGGTGGACTGAAAAATAGCTCTTCAGTGGAAGGAAAAGCTTATCATGCACGTTGCATAAGGAATTTTTAGAAACTTTCTGAAAATACTATTTTTCACTCCAGTTCATTATAGTGGACATTAATTTGCAATGAAATTGAAAGTTTTGCTTCAGCAAAAGCACTTCTTCACAGAGTTCCCCAGTCTTTAGAGCATTGCTCTTAATGTAGTTATGCCTCTGGAGAGAGAGGTGCTGAACTTCATGCATCCAACAAATGGGGTTAAATCCCAAGCTGCTGCAGCTGAGCTGTTGGTGTGTGCTTGGCCAACCTGTGCTAAGACACAGCACCTGAGGACAATCACTGCAGAAAGAATGTGCAGAATATTGCAGTAAACTTGCTGAAGGTGGTGTAATGACACATGTGGTGTGCCTTGCTCTTGCCTCTGTTGGTCTTTTCCCTTCTCCTTAGGCAGTATGAGGGTTCCCTGCTGTTGGGTTGCCCAAGTCACTCAGTTCTTTTGGCAGTACTCACAGATCATCTGTCTCACCTAATGCTTTCCCTGTTCCATTGCAGGAAGCAAACAAAGCACCACTGCGTGTGTTCAGTGGAAAGACTTTGTGGAGAGAGAGCTTGGGGACAGCATTGTAGTTTGACCTGGGATTTCACAGTCCCAAACTTAATTTCTTCCTAGGTTGTACCAGCTAGAAAATTTAGTGCTGAATCAGCCTTGTGAAAAACATACCCCTGTTAATATACATTCCTCTTTTCACCTATACAAATATAATAGGATTCTTCTTTTTCTGCAACTTGTAATAATTGCTGAAACATGTAATAATCTGTAGGGTTGGAGCTGATGCACTTTTAAAGAATGTTTTTATTTCCTGTTCTGTTTGAGTTCATTGCCTGGAATCACTTCATGATGCTAATTGCTGTTGAGCACACATTATTAACTATGTTACTCTGATGTAGGTAAGTGCAGTTACTTATGCAGTAGAAAGAATAACAATGGAAGTATCTAAATATTTGTATTTTTTTAATGTACTAATGTGCTGATGAGACCTGTACTTGATCTTCTGGCTGTTTCAGGATGTCATTGCTGACATCTACTTGTATATTATGTTTCCCAAGGAGCTTGCAGGGGGAAATGCTCAAAGTGCATTCACACATGGCCCAGTGATTACAAAGCCTTGGTATTTGCACTTGTGGGGTTTTTTTGTAGCATGAAGTTTCCTTTCCTGGAGTTTCCTCAGTGTGGTGAAGAATGTATAATTAGGGAAGCATAATGAAATGTGCTCTGTTGACAGCAAAGTATGTTTGGAATCTCAAATACTGACCTTCTCTGACACCATTAGACTTCCAAAGTTCTGATTCAAAGATAGTAAGGTGGCTTATCTAGGTTTATTAGTAAACACTTTGACATATTGTGTTTTTATGTTGTGCATTTTTGACTGCATTTGCACAGTAGTGGCAAAACTTTTCCACTGGCAAAGCTTTCCCACTTTCTTGTGTGTTTGTAGCCACTGTTTCCATTTTATTTGTCATGCTCATTAAAGTTCTTGCAGTAGAAGAAAATAATGCTTGTTCACACTAATTTGGAAGATGAAAGCATGGCACAGAAACAATTTATCAACTAACAAACCAAAACCGCCTCTCAAACATGCCTGTGTTTTGCAGATTTTTTTTTTTTTTTTGAATACACGTTAGTTTAAAAATTCCTAGTTCCTGGAAGAATGTAAATAAATGGAAGGAAAAGTACTAAACATATACAGGCAGTATGTTTTCCCAAATACTAAATCCATGTTTCCTTTAAATGGCTTCCAATTTTTTTTGTTAAGCTTTTCGTAGTTGGATTTATGATTATTCGCATTGCCTTGTTATGTAGGTTTTCCTATTTTTTCCTGTAAATACATAGAATGCTATTTGTGAACAAGGCAATTCAGATAGGACTTTGAAATATGGTGAAAACGGGTAGTTTTGTCTCAAGTATTCCATCTTTCCTTTATATTGCTTATGTTTTACAAAGTGCTTATTAACTATTTTCATCTTGCAGTTTCCCTCCTAAGTCAATAAATAACTTGCCCTGCAGAAATGCAGAATGTTTAATGTTCTGTGTCACAACAATCCCAAAAAATCTTCAAATACACTTAGCCCTTGTCAGCATTCATAATAAAACACAGTAGTGCTTTGTGAGTGCTCGGGGAAGGCTGCTGAGGAACAGCTGGAGCAACAGCTCAGACAAGTGCCTGTTAATGTTCTTCCTTTTCACCTCTACAGCTGTGACAGAGCAAATCTAACAAGTGACAGCCACCAAGGGGGTGGCTTTCCAAGGGAATATTGTTTTGCTGTGTGTTCATAACCTGCATGCAAGTATTCACTGAAGTATTTAATGGTCATGTTACTATGAGAAATAATTATAAAACACTAATTTGACTTAGTATTTGGTAAATTTTTAGTATTGGTGTCACGTGTCGCCTTTAGGGGTAGCTGATAAACCTAAGAAAAATCAGTGTTTCTGCTGAGAAAAGAGGCTGATGTGAGGTGCCTGAGTCTGACCTCGGACCTTAAAAGTGTTGCTTCTAGTGGGAGCTCAAGAGTTAGAGCTGTATGTCCATAGCAGTTCCCTCAGACATACTTTGTGCTATAATCCCTTGGTATTGATAAGTTTAGTTTTCTTTGAATGATGAAGTGCAAGGGTGTCTGGGTTCTCTGGCCGGGTTGTTTGGCTGCTGTGGCTGTTCGCTGGTGCTGGCAGTGCTGACTGTGCTGTGTGTTGTGGTTCCGTGGCCTTGACCTCCTCAGTTTCTCCTCCTGTTGTTTTTCTTAAAGCAAAAGGGATCAGTCTCTATCTTTTTAACACTGACTGGACTTGCCCTCCCTGCAGTCCTCTAATATACCTGACTGACTGTATTTAATATGTATAATGCTATTTAGCAGTAACACCTTACTGCATTTTTCTTGAGCCATTAGCACACCCGTGCAACATGATGGTTTGTCAGGCCCTTTAGGGACAGCTTTATATGAACCACAGTCTGAAAGACAAGAAGAAGCAGAGTTTAGTGCTCTTAACAGTATATTTGAAGTTTTGTTTTCCTAAAAAGTCAAGATAACATAGGTTCCCCCACTTTCTTTCAATGATGTCCTGATAATATGAGAGCTGAAATAAGGGGATTTAACATCATCTCTTCACAAAGCTGTTTTTGAATTCTAAGTGAACAAAGTAATTTAGTTTCAAAATGCTTCCAACTGGGGAGAAGGTAGGATATTAAGGAGAAAATAAAATACTCTTTGGAGTATTCCATAGGCATCAGGCTGAAAAATGTTCTAATGCATCCTTGTTTCATCTAGCACTGTTACTGTGTCATATTACCAGAGATGTGATGATTGTTGTTTGATTAGATGGTCTCTAATAAGGCTGATCTTCACCTCTGAGGAGAGGGGGCTGCTGATAGCATTGGATGTGTGCACAATAAAAATGTAACAAAACTTCTTATGATAGTAGGCTAAAGGAAATATCATGGAAGCAGTTGTATCTCACTTTTCCTTTCTTGCAGGATATCTTGAATAATCTTGACTCATGTGATCTTGAAGATGATGATCTTATGCTTGATGTGGACCTGCCTGAGGACCCACCTCGTGACAAAGGTTAGTAAGTCAGCCAAACAATCTTACTGTGAAACTGCTTCATGGGCCTAAGAGATTTTTGAGTTGCTTTTTTTCTGACTCCTGACTTAATAACTCAGTGCACTCTTCAAATTATGGTGGTTTTTTTAAAGTAACAAGACCTTCTTTTCTGAAATACAGGAAGGGATATATTTGTGTTTTCCCAAATACAACTCTTATATTTGAAGAATTCTAAAGTTAGAAATGTACTGCCTTGAATAAAAGTGCAACCTTGTTTCACACTGTTTTTTTCTTAAAATTTCTATAGACTCAATTTCAAAGTTTTAAGTTAGTCTTTCAGTCTCATGTTGCAGCTATATTTGAATTTGCTGGGACACCATTTTTTTAGCTTTATAAAGTGACAGTGTAATTCTTCAAGATAAATGTTTGTTTTCTTCTACAAAAATGACAATACCTAGTAACGTTACAATTCAGTGTAGCAGAAGACATAACATTTAAATGTGTTTTTTCAAGATGTCTTTTATGCACTCTTGCTTTCAGTGAAGGTACTGGCAAACTTTTCACAGAGAGGATAATGATACCTAAATGTCCCTGAAATAATAGAAATTCAGAATAGAATGAACTTGGCAAAGGAAATTATAGCTACACTTTCTCAAATCTTAGACTGGGAAAGTTTGAGGCATTTGCTGTTGTTATTCCTGCCCTACTCATAGGAATTATGAGTATTGTTGTTATTAAGAGTTATTGTTGTGTGAATATGGGTATTAATTTTACCTTCAAGTTCAGTGGAGGCCAGTCTGCCTTCAAATGAACACAAACACTGAATGTGGAGCACTGTCGGGCCCTACCCAGTGCAAACAGGCACCGAAAGGAAGAAGGCTTTACTAGTTTTGTGTAATGTTTAGCTACTTGCTCAAACTGGGGGAAATTCAGGGTTTTTTGAGAGCACCTCTGAGTTATTTGGGTGAAGACTCCTTCATGAATAGATATGAAGCCAAAGTAACAGTAAATAAATACATGGTTTTCCATCTACCATGATGGTGGCACATCATGTTTTAATGGTGTGCATATATGAAGTGCAGTACTTAATCTTTTAAATCTCAGGATGAGTTTTTCAAAGTACTTGTGTGAAAGGCAGTGATTGACAACACTGCAAATATGCAGCTTTTCAGGCCTGACAGGTATGAAATTTTAAGTTTTTTACTTAGGTAATGGCTAGAATGGGTAACAATCCAAGCCTGGGGCATATCCTTTCAATAGGGGTAATTTAATTCTCTTGGGAAAAACTAAGGAACAATATTAAAGGGTAGATCAATTTCTCTTAAGTTTCCTTGTTTATGAAACATGGACTGCATTTGCATCAGTAATTCCATTACAAATTATTAATTTAAAAACTGCTAGAAAGGCATATTTTTAAAGGTGAATGTTTGCCACAAAAATATTAAAAGCTAATTACTGTTACTTTTGGCATTTGTTGGGAGGTTGGGTTTCCTTAAAAAATTAATCTGGCGTAAACTGGGTATCTGTGCTTCTTCTCTTGAAATCACTGTGTTTTCAGCAGAGGATCTGAAAAGAAGAATTCAAAAGCCACCTCCAGATTTTCCCTTATGTAAACATGACCACCCGAAAAAGCAAAACCTGGTGTTTGTTAATCTCCAGGTGTCTTTACTCAGTGTCTCAATTTACTTTTTCAGAGCTGAAAATCATAATTACCTAGAAACTTACTGAGGGTTTCTTTTGTTGTTAATTTTTGTGTGTTATGAGCTGTAGAAAGATGCTGCTAGGTGAAAATAGATCTTCTGTTAGTTTAGGTGAATGAGTTTATTTTCTTATGTAATTTTTTGGTTATTTGCTAGGTGATAAAAACTGGATGGTAGATATGAGTATTTGTTATAACAGTGTTTAACAGCACTTTTTGCCCACGGTTTTTCCATAATCATGTGCAGCTTCACTGACGTCAGCCTCTTAAGACTTTCCAGGTCCTCAGAAACTCTGCTGGTTTCACTTTGGAGCCTGGGATGCCTCTTGGCCACTATTTATAGAAACAGTTCTAGCTCCACAAGTATGCAGGGAGCGAGGAGGGCCGTTTAAATCACAGGGTGGGACTGGGCTCCCTCCCAAGCACACGCAGGCTGGGAGCTGGGCAGGAAGGAAGGCCTGTTTGTTTATGGGCGTCTTGTGCGCAGCGGGGCTGAGGGGGCAGCCCGGCAAACACTGCTCTCTTGTGCAGAGCTGCTCCTAGGAAAGGACTGACAATGTGAGCAAAAACTCCCTGGGTAAGTGAAGGAGGAAGTGTGGTGGCAGAATAGCAGTTTATGACTGGTTTTGCTGTGTCTCACTGCCCGGGTAGAAGTTGTTTTGGCTTTCTCTCAGTCGTTTCCAGGCTGTTGCCAAATTTAGCATTTGTTCCCTTAAGAAGTTTGTGGAATCTTTGTGGCTTTGCAGAAGTTGGTGTTTTAAAGGGATTATTTTTTTTCCTCGTTCTAAATCATGCTGGTTGTCCAGGTAAATAGAGATTAAATGTCTCTGAATCTGAGCACCAAACAAGAGGACTAGGATGAGCTATGTTGTATTTTAAGTAACAAAACTGTTCTGTTTTGCAATGTACTGCTGGATTTTTTTTTTTTTTACAATGTTGCCTTTCTGTGTTTGTTTGTTGTTAGAACTTGTTAAAGGCCTGAAGATACCATCAGTAAGAAAGGGAAATTGTTACTTTTTGATTTCTTTTCTTCGCTGTATGTCTACCTCCTCCAAATGATTTTGTCCTTAAACTAGAAATACTGTTAAGGCTGGATTCTTTAGTTTTTGCTACAGGTTGCTCTTATTCTTGTCACAAGTTTATATTTCAATAAAAATGTGACATTGTTATGGAAGTCTCCTTGACAGTTGTAAAATGCGTACTGTTTTGGATCAGTTAAACAAAAAAGCCAACCAAAACAAATCCAAACCCACAGACTTTACACTGCATCTGTTACCAGCACATAGTTAATATTTTATTTGCAAGGTCCTGAGAACAAGTCTCACAATTTTTTTAACATTATGCTCTCTGTAGAGGAATGTGAAAATATGAGCCGTTATGACAGACAGGACAGAAATGCTAGACAGCATCAGGAAGGATTCTGGAAAAGAGCACCACAGCAGCGATGGAATACACAGGATCACTATCACCTTGGCCATACTGACCACTACATCCATGGTAAAAATGATTTGAACAGGTAAATGACTTTCCTCTATTCTCACAAGCAATTAAAGCACCAATGAGAAATTCCTTTTGCCACTAAAGGGTCTCAAGTGACACTGAGTACAAGACATTTTCAGAACACTTGTATGTTTGAGTGGAAGCATCACTGAGGGTTATCATAATTTCCTTTCAACTCTTATGCTTTTGTTTTTATTCCAAATACTTGTTGCTTGTGTTGATACAATGTTATACATACTTGATTAAAACACCTTCTATGTTTCCTGGAAAACCATTACAATGGGTTTTGTAAGTTTGGACAGCTTTTTACTTTAATTTGTTCGTAAATTAAATGTAATCCTATATGCTTTAAAGGGTTGGATAACAGATTATAGAAATCCTGCTGAACAAACCGGTTTTAGGGGACTGTATTTTAT
Organism: Climacteris rufus; assembly: GCA_013398175.1. NCBI lineage: Eukaryota > Metazoa > Chordata > Aves > Passeriformes > Climacteridae > Climacteris > Climacteris rufus. The sequence goes on from VZRZ01003270.1 coordinate 1,270,308, forward strand.
AATCTGCGAAAGGTCTCTGGGAGTGGAAAGAACAACTCTGTATTTAAGGGAAATAGCATTGACATTTTCTGATTTATTAATTTTCTGCTGTATGCCACAGTATGTAAGTACAGTCCTTGTTGCATAACACGTGTGCAGCTGCAGTTGGTCACCGCTGTGTTTTTGTGTGCTGACCTGTGTTTTTCAGGGGCTCCAAGTACTTAGAGGCTGGTGTGGGTGCCCTGGAGGGCTGCGGGGCGGGCGGCAGCGCGCAGGGCGCTCGGCCGGCGCCGGGGCTGCCGGAGAACACGGTGATGCTGGACGAGCTGACGCTGCGGCACATGGTGCAGGACTGCACCGCTGTCAAGACCCAGCTGCTCAAGCTCAAGAGGTTGCTGCACCAGGTGAGCTGCTCACATGCAACAAAAGCAGTCAAGGAGCTGCAGAGCGGGCCTAGATGGGCTTATGTGAGGTTTGGCCTTGTTAGGGGTTGGCATTTTGTTTATACATTAAATTACAGTGCTCAAGAAGGTGGGTACTTTTCATTGCTATTTCAGGTAGTACTTTTTCTGCCTTGTCAGCACTTTGCTGACTGCAAGAAATATTCAATATTAAAATTTTTAATGTTTATTAAATATTAAGTTCTAATCCTCTGAGAAAATGTCAAATTAAAAAAGAAAATCAGTGGATGTGAAAACCAGCATTTACTCAATAAGATATAAGAAAGCTGGCAGTTGAAAAAAATTTAAAAATATTTATGTTGATCCTATTGATCAAACTTCCATTCAGCAAGTCAGTGCTATTAGCTTTTTCTTAAGGCTTTGTTTTCCTCATTTTTTTCATCTTTTGACAAGAAGCTTAACAAATCCTACCGGGTCATCTCTATTGGAAGTGTTCAAATTTAACCTTCCTATTTTATGAAATTATCGCAAGCTTTTAAGGAGCTTTTCCATTTCACCTCAAAACTTTGCAAATTCTGGGAGTTGGTGAACTGCTAAATGACTCAGCAGAAGGATGGCATTTCAGCTACAAAAATTCCTTTGTTACTGTAATAAAGAACAGTCCATTAGACTTTCTTTGGAGGCATATTAGATTAGCTTTGAAAAGTGCAGATTAGCCTTGAAAAGTGTTTGTATGATGTTGTCTTTTAATACTAGATTTATTGCTGTTCTTTTCTAATAGGATAATGTAATGAAAATTAAGTTTGCGCCTTGAAAGTAAGACACTGAAACAAAACACAGCAAAACAAAAAGCAAATTAAACCTTGAGGCTAGTTCAAGGGTATGTTTGTGCCTTTTAGAAATGTCAGCATTTGCTTCCTCTGGTAACTGAGATGTATTTCTGACTTTGTCAGTGGGAAAACAATTGTAACAAAAATAATTTTGTGTCAGAGAGGGAAGGCGTGTTCTTAGCACCTGATGTCTGAGGGGTGGGCTGCAAACTGTGCCCCCCCAACAGCCCCCAGCAAGCCATTAATACAGAAGTAGCAGGGAACTTTTTATCCATAGTCTTTAATGCTTTTAGCACAAGGACAATTAAGCAGCTGGATAGGTGATCTGTGTGTGTGGCTCATTGTGTAAAGGCATGCACATTATAACCAAGTAGTGTGCAGCCCTGCAGAATATCATATTTAAAATCTTGATCTAGTTTATAATAGCCAGGTTGCAGAACAAAAACCTTGCCTCAAGTAGTTTTTTTAAAAGAACTTAATTGCACAGAATGAAGCAGTTGCTCTTAAACTTTTTTCAAATTTTGCTACTTGGCTTGCCAAATACTTGATCTTCCTTCCCTTCCTCCCTTTAACAGTGAGTTTAGTGATAACAGGTATTATTCTTCCCTTCAAACTTTGTCAGGCATGCTTGTCTATATTCTCCTGACCTAACCTAAACCTGTTTTGACTCACTGCTTCCAAAACTCATCACCGGACTTTTGAATATTTATTCTACTCTCCTGTGTATTATCCAGTCTTTTGATCAAAGAATATGAATAGTAATGTAAAAGTAAATTAGCCTGCTACAGAGGGGGAAACTTAGACCTTTACTACCTTCATTTACTAAACAATTAGGGCAAAACTTGTATGAAATATTTTTTCATTACATTAAAGTGTTAAACCTTTACAGTAAACATTGAGCTTCATACAGGAATGAGCAAAAACACTGCAATTCTGTTTTACTTCTTGAACAGAAATACAGTTTTGAAAACAATTAATTGAACTTTAGCATTCTGAACTAGGACGTGGTCACAGGCCTCTTCTTGCAAAGTATAAAAAAGCAAGGTACAAAGTCAATTGCTTTGAAACTCCAGCTTTAATAACAGAAGCAGAAGTTCTTCTGTTAGCTCCAGCAATATTATACATTCAAGTGTTTGTGTTGTCTTTCTCCAGTTATGACATTCAGCAATAATATTTAATTTGGATAGGTAGAAATAGAGCTGTAGTCAGGACTTAGGCACGAGGTCTCAGAGGAACAGTTAGAGTAAAATAGGAAGAGTTGGTAATTAAATGCAGTTTTATACAATTATCCAATCAACTGTAGTGTGACAGTGTAGAGCACAGCGCGTAATGAATGTATACCTAGCAGATTCCTGGGGAAACTCAATGTTCTGTACTGGATTCATTGCTGTGACTGTAGTCACATAACTGGATATAAATTACCTTGAGCGTTGCTAGCTGCAGCAGCATGGGTTTGGTGCTGCATTCTCAGTTCAGCTTGGAAAAATAAATAGTTATTTGAGTAATGTAGCCTGAGCTCCATGTGACCAGGATAACAATGCCAGCAGTACACATGCTGTCTGCTTACTCCTCACACACTGCCATCTTCCTGTGCCTTCAAACAGTGAAGTCAGCAATAGGAGTCTCTCATGCAGAGTTTTTAAAGATTTTCACCGTAGTGAATGTAACCTGCTCTGGCTTCTCAGTAATGTTATACTAACCCATATGGAGTGGAAAAAATAATTGTTCTTGTGCTAAATGCAGTTATAATTATTTACAGGGAGATGTACTGCAGGTGAACACTCTCTTTAATGCTTAACTGGAATGCTACCTTTGTATTGTAAAAAGAAAATGTTTTGGAAGTCTAATTCTAGTAATAATTGACATGTAAATGTTAATGCCTCTTAAACATTGACTAAGGTACTTCATTTGCATGCTTATTACAAAATAAGTTTTCTTCTGATCTTAAAAATCTTAAAAATTTCTTCCTCCTCCTCAATTAATTTCATAAACTTGCTGCTCTGGGTTGAGGCTAATGTGTTAATACAATTTGAAATAAGGATGTTCTATTTCTGATGCCCTGAAGCCTTTGATCTTGGCAAGGCTTGACTGTCCTCAGTAGTAACCAAGCAATGACTTGCAGCCACCCTGTCTTATCTCAGATCAGCACTTGCTGCTCTTTTAAGGAGGACTGAAACATGAAGCAGTTCACAGAACTGTGAGATCTGTGAAGCTCTTTTTTCTGTGGGAGGCAGGTTTTATGAAAAATGTTGCATTTCAACTTACCTTTCATGAATGGAAATGAAATTCTATTTTCCAAGCACAGATCCTCACTGTGACTTATCAGATATGGCTCATTTGAATGAAGAGGTGTGAATGAAAAGCTGAACCATGTAGTGCAGAGTTGTTAAATGCATGAGTACCTTTTTCCTGAGGCTTTAGATCAGTAAGTCACTTGTGTACCTTTGAAATACATATTCACTGTGTTCTTTTCTTTTTGCATCTGGTGAGATCTGTGAGAGAGATTTATCTTTGTTTATAAGAAGCCTGAAGATGAGGAAGAAAAAGATTTACAAGTGAAAAGACTTCTTTGTGTCATGTATTAAGTTGTAGAAATTGCCCTTATAATTATTGCTATTTTTATTAGCCACAAAATAGTTCACCTCAGTGACTTATCTGTGCTTGAAACAAACAGAACCAAAAGAAATGAACAAACAGTAGCAAATCAAATTGGCAAATTTTATGTTTAAGTAGTTGTTTCACTGCTGGACTGTCACTGTGGCAGTGGGCAGTGAGATGGACATGACACTGGTTTGTGGTGGTAGCTGGGTGAAACTTCACAGGGAATGTCAGGTAATCAGTAGGTGAACAGCACCCTCTGCTTGATGGCCACTTAACACATCATCTGCTGGCATCTTTGCAGAAATGCCATTAGCAAAGGAGACTATTCAAATGAGTGATTTGTACTGAAGAAAACTTGGAATTGGGAGTCAAAGACTAGACCTTGATAAAAATTCAATAGACCTTGATAAACTTCAGAAACATTTCTTTAGCATTTTTCAACTTCTTCATGAACTGTAGATGCTGGAATGTAGAGAGAATTCTCAAGATGGAGTTATTAGTATAACTTTAGCAGTATATTCTTTTAAAATGCTGTGCATTAAAAGGCAACATATGCTGTTAGGGAACCACAAGATAATTGCTGAAAATGCAAATGGGTTGATTTTTGTAATAGAAGAACTTAGAATACTTTAGTGTAATGAGAGCAACTCTTGTCTTTCAGCTTTTAGCTTTAGATCTTCCTCTCAGGCAATATGGGGAATTTCTTAGAGAGAATACCCTTTATCTCATCTCTTCTATTCTTTTAGAAGTTTTGTAGTTTTTCTTTATTTTACATGTGCCTTTAACTAAACCCTGCAAGTAATATTTTCTCAGGACTATTATGGTATATTGAGTCACAGAGCTTGACTTTTGGTTCTAATTTTTTTTTAAATAAACAATATAAAGTGAGGGCATGTAACTATTGAGAGGATAGAATAAAATATAAGCAAATATGTCAATTTTAGCTGCTGAGCTGTTTGTCAGCAGAAAGACTGCGGTGTTCAAAGCCCCACAATCAAGTCACTGCCCCATTACTTGACTCTTTCTTAAATGAGCATATTATATTTATAGGTTAACTGATTTTTTTTGTATATTTGTATTGTATTTTGTATTTATCTTATATTCCACAATTAACAAACTTCACCAACATTTTATTTTAAGTAACTGTTCAAACAAACACTCAGAAGTGAAGCTACAGATGGTTACAGTTCTGAAGGAGTAATCATGGGAGTGGGAAACAACACAAAACAAGACAAACTATTTCCAGCAAAAGTATCTTGCATGGTTTTTCAAAACTTTGTACTTCCTGCATACCTTTTACTGCCATTAAAATGCATGGGAGTGGAGCAATAAAACATTCCACAACAGCAGATGAAGACCTAATTGCAAAGAAGGTTAGTGTGTCACACGCTCCCTGGTGATTTAAATCAGTGCTCCAGCCCTGTGCTACACCTGACTCATTCATCAGCAAAGCAGGAACAAAATTCATTCACAGCAATTCCCTCACCACTGTCTTAATTATCTCTATACACATGTAAAGAACCCAGGACAACTGGAAGAAAATCAGTTCTAACACTGTCAGTGGGGACTCAAACCTCCATGTGAATTGAATACATGCTAGGAGTAATTTATGAAACCTGCCTTGTATTTTTTGTCTCTTGCTCATCCTATTGCTAAAATGAAACAGGAGAAATCATCAAAATAAAGCCATCCTTGTACAACAAAAAATTAAGGAGAGTGCTGTAAGGTACAAGATTAATTTTTTTTTCTTTAAAATAAGAATTGGAATAAAGCCTGTAAAGGCTGTGTGTGTTTGTGACAGTGCAGGTGCATCAGGACATAATTGGGCAATCATCTTTTGGCATCTTGGGTTATTTCTCTTTCTGCTTGCTGTGTTTCGTTTCAGAATCCATGGCTGTCGTGGTAGGGGGAGGAATATTTTCATGGAGTTCCAGTTGTTATAGTTGATATTTAGTCCTCATGGCTGTGAATTAGTTTTGTATTTTTCTGCCCTGTAGCAAATAATTCCATTTTCACATAAGAATGTCGAGTTGAAATAGTTTGGCTTTATATTTTGATATTGCTCAGAGACTTTTTTTTTTGAATGAATATTGAAGGAAATTAAGCGTTTGAAATCACATAGCATCACCAGTTCTTCCTGATGCAACATTTGAACCAAATGGACAGTTTTAACCAGATTTTTGTGCAAAATCAACACACTCTGACATAGCTGCAGCTGTTCCTAGAGCTTTGTGAGGAGAGGAAGAGTGTTCATGGCCCTTACTTGGGCACTGTACACAAGCTGCAAGAAGGGAGGCTTTCCTGTGCGGGGAAAAGGAAATGTGCTGTTTCAGCAGGTAATTCAAGTTCGTATTCTTGTTTCTGTCCCCTGGTAGAATGATGAAAATGTGTCACTCCAGGACATCACACTCTCAGTTCCATCAAGTCCAGAACCACAAGAACCTGAGTCAACTTTTAAGGTAAATAACATTGATTGACTCTATGGAGTAAGAGATACAAACCTGTTGGTGTTTAGAAAACACACCGAAAGCTAATGTATTACTAAAGTACTACTTCTTGCTTCTTTCTTTGTTTAAATGCAAACCTAGCAAATGTTTAGACATTTCGTTTTTTTTAAGTTTAGTTTAGAAGGGTTTATTTGACCTTCTGACCATACTTACAAATGCTAGCACAGTCACCTAATTAAAATACCCTTGTAGCAGTCATAGAGTAATTTTTTTCAGAAAGTTTGTACCTGATTGATAAATGTTAGAAGTGTAAACTTACCATATGTATACTTACTCTGTTCCATTACATTTGTTGCTGACTTAAGTTTAAAATATCTTTCACCTAAGTTAAGTTTTCCCTGAGATGATGCGGGTATGGCAGACGAACCCCACAAAGTCAGTGGTGAGTTTATTGTTTTAAAATGGGTATTAAAGGCAGAAGAAATCACAAAGATATTCCAAATGGGATCATCTTTTATGGTCACAGACTTGTAATATTGTACTTTTCTACGGAGGTAAGGTTCTGTGGCATTGCTTGGCTCTTATTGTAAAATCAGTATAGGAAGAGCTCTGATTCTGTATTTATGGGAGGGAAACAATACTTGCTTTAGGTATAACAAGGTTATAAATACTTCTTGAAGGTGAAGAACATTTAAAATCTAATTCCTGTTCTGAGGTCATCTGTTCAATAATTTTTGTTGTTGGCTAAAGAGGACAATAGGTAGTGTTTGACTAGGGGATGTTCATCCAGATAATGTCAGTTCCTCGCACAACAGGTGAGTTACTGTTTCAAAAATGTAGCTCATTCACTTGTCCAGAAAATTCAGTGGGTCAGCTGAATTTGGCCTTCTAAGGAGACTTCTAATCAAGTTTCTTCACTCTTTAGTCAGTGTGCCTACAGCCCATGTCTGTGTGAAGAGGAGGAGGAAAGCCTGTGCTGTGTCACTGCCAGCCCTCCAGGCACGTCCTATGTCCTGTGGAGGTGTTGATTTAGATCAGTCCTTACAGAAATCCTCACAGTGCCCACTGTTCTGTTGCAGATGGATGATCTGCTGAATGAGATCAGACAGCTTAAAGATGAACTGAAGAAAAAGGATGAAACAATCAACCAATTAGAGCAGCAGCTTGTAAGTATAATGCTAAATGTTTAGCAAAATCCCAGGTGTTCACTGCAGAGTGGAACTTCAGTAGGCAATACTGATGAAGGCTTTAAAAGAGCTTAGACAGATAATTCTTTTCCTACACTTGGATTGTAACAAAGGTATGTTTGAGTTCTGTTTGAACCCACCTGACTCTTGCTCTGTAAAGGTTCAGTTAGACTGATTCTACATGTCCCAGTGTGTTTGCAGTTGTGCTCATGGGATCTTTAATTCTGTAGGCTAGTCATGATTTTCTGTGTGGCACTAAGCAAGGATGTTTCAATGCCACTATTGAAAGTATTTAATGTCCAAAACAGTTTTGAACGTAAAATTTTAAAAGCTGCTCCAAAATAACAATGAGCAAAGATAAGGTTACACTTGAAAGTATTTTAAAATTTGACAGGTATTTGGGCTGTCATTCTGCATGAAGCTTTTATTGCTGATTTTTTAGTCCCTCTCCTTTCCTCCTACTATCAGTTAGCTTAATAAAGAATCACACCATAAAATTTAGAGCTGAGCAAGGTAGTATTCTAAATTGATTATTTTTTTAGGAAACAATACAAAGCATGTTGAATAGATTAAATTTACCAGGTGAGAACAAGTTATGGGGGCGCTTTCATCATAAATTAGGTTCAGGCAGACACAAGGCCTCAAGCAAAAGTCACATTTACCTTTTACCTTTTGCTCTTGTTCTGAGTTTGGATTTTGCCAAGTATATCTTTGCATTTGGTTCTGGTAAAGTCACCTGCTATGGCAATTCTTGTAAAACAGCTACAGATTTTCAAGCCACAGCAAGATCTTACAGACAGGGTAGATGAGAAGCCAAGAGGTGCACAACATATGTATTTATCGTAGCTGAAGACAGCATTGTGTGACCATAATCTCTAATGAGATGTTTAGCATGTGCTTTCGTAGGTTTGTGCACTGAAACTGAGCTGTGGTCTTCGTCCTCTCCCTGTCTGCCTTGTGAACATTCCCTCTAAAAGAAAAATGAAAGATAAAGATTTGGCTTTCTTGCTCTGCTGTTTAAACAACAGAATCCCAGATCACAGCATACTAAAGCAAATTATCTTGTTTATTAGCAGTTTGCAAAAAGTGTTGATGTTTCAGTGTTCTTAGTCTCACTTCTAGCCATCAGCCTTCCAAGATTTCTTGAAGGAAATTTCTCTTTCCCTGCTCAGTCATGCACTTGATTGCTGTAGTAACCTGTAATTGTTGCAGCAAAGGAACTCTGCTATAAAGATGGGTAAAACTTATATTTTTAATTATTGAAAGATGACTTGGAGAATGCAGTGCTTCAGAAATTTAAGTGGAACAAAAACTCCTTCCAAAAGTCAGTATTTATTCTGGATTTGAGAAAAGCAGCAGCTGTGCAGCACTGTACATAGAAGTTTCTACAGTTTAATCATACTGTGCTCTGCAGTCAAGTAATGCTTGATGTTTGAACACTGGGCCTTGACTGTACTTTCCAATAGGATTAGTTGGTTAATTTCTAACTAGTTCTTGTGTCTTTTTCTGTCTTTGGTGGTGATGAAGGCCACTAGATGTAACTGCCAGAAGGACAGTCACAAAGCTCCAGGGGCAGTGCGCGCATGTGCCGATAAATTTACGCAAACCTCCTGGAGGAGGAGTTCTGTGAGTAAAGTGTGCCCTTCCTGCTCGGTGCCACTCTCTGCCTTTCATTCCCCACTTCTATTTGCCTACCACTAAGTCAGCCTTGTTCAAGAGATTCTGTGCTTTGTGAGCTGTGTCCTTCCTGCTGTGCAACCCTTGCACTCTTTTGCAGACCGGTAACTTAAACAAATATTACAGAAGTTTCTTTTAAAATTAAACTTTGGAAGTCTTCTCTTTAACTAATCAGCATTTGCACTATTTAAGTTACAGGCAGTCCAAGCTGTATATCTAGTAATACTTATGATATTTTCTTATATCCTGACTTCAAAGTCGTAGGTATCTCTTTGGGTTTTTTCCTGGTCAGATTTTCATTGTTGATGTTCTCATATTTGTTGAGGAAAAGCAACAGTGTATTCTAAGTTTCAGTGCATAAGTGTAAAAGCAAAAGTTAATATTGTTTAATATTTCTTCTTATTATTTTTATAATTTATTTTAATAACTTGACTCATTAAATTATTGGGTGAAAATCACTTTGACAAAAGACATCTTCATTCTCATATGTTGTTGCATGGATCACATTTACTTCCATTATGTAAAACTTACATTCTTCATGGAACACTGATAGAATAGTTAAGATGGGAGAGGGACAACGTATTTGATTTTATATAATAAGAAGAGGTTACCTTTGAATGTTAAACAAGGTTTTTGTCAGTCACCAGCAAATAGCCTTTGAATCTTGAAGCTACTGCTTTAGTTAGAAAACCTGAGAGATAGATTTTATTAAAAGGTTAAAAATGGGTGCAATTTTTTGTTTTTTTGTTTTTGCCCTACCTTGAATTCTCTGATGTAAGGTTGTAATAAAGATAAATCACCCCTGTTATCCTTCTAAAATTACTCTTTTAAATATACAGCACTAGGGTAGAAATACCACCAGGCTGTGGGTTCACCAGGTACTGGCAAACAGCTTTATCCTTGCTGTCCCAACCTCCTTCTATCTGACAACAACCCAGTGTCAAAAGATCATAACCTTCAGTAGCTTTTGGTTTGCTTCAACACCTCTACTCCACCATGTACATTTAATTGTCTCTGTTCATCCCATTTGTTTCTTCTCCTTTTACTTTGGAGCTTTTGAGCCCTTGCATAGTTTCTTTTTCCCTAGTTTTAATTTCATGTGTGTGATTTTCATTTGATGTCTTTGTGCATTGATACTGTTACATAGTTAGTGGATTTTGTTTCCATGTTTCTTTTTTCTAGCTAATTTTTCACATGAATTCAGAAACAGATTTGTTATCATGCAAAGTTAGGTGCTGGCTACACAAGTTTTAGTTGATGCAACTTGTGGTATTCATTGCTAAGGCAAAGATATTGGAGAAAATGGGGAATTGGAGTTGCTGTCTTAAGCAACTCAGCACAATTGTGAGTTTTGGTCAGGTTGGCCAGTGTATTTCCTTTAGGTTATTTGGTAGTTTTGTTCAAAAAGACATTTTCTGTCAGGAAGAAGTTAGGGTTAAGAGACAGCACCTTTAAAAGAAGATACAAGAACCTCTGCTGAATTCATGGTTGGGTGTGTGGATATGTGTATATAATATACATATTTCTGGGTATGTGATCATTAAATGCACATCTAAACGTCTTGGTATTTTTATCCACATGCAAAGTTTCTCATGAAATTGATCAAGGACTTAGGGAAATTCATGAAGTATTAACACATTTTCAAAATAGACTGCTTTTCAGGAGCTCTCAATAGGTGGAAGGTTTTGGGCAGGATGTTTTGGGCGTGTTTCGGGTTTGGGGGGGTTTTTCCCAGTATCTTCACTTGCATGTTTTTAAGTTGCAGGCCTTCTATAGCCAACAGACACAGGAGCTCCTTAATATGGGATATCTTCAATGAGGACAATAGTCTGGCTGTTGCAGCCAAGTTTCAGTTCTAATGGTCAGACGTCAGCTTTCTGGTTTAATGCTTCCTCTGCTAATATGCTTTTGGATGTTTCCTTGCATGGCTTAATAGAAGTATAAATGTAGGAAATCACTTTTGATCTGGAACCTAATGAAAAAAGTGTCTCTTGCAATAGAAAGGAGACACAATGGGCTCTTATTTTCTTGAGGTAAGAGTACAATAAATAGAAACAGGAGACATCTGAGTACAATGTATTCTCACTACTGAAAAAATCCCTTAAAGAAATCGTTGAGCTTTATTAATATTCCTGTTCAGTTTAATTTAATGGTCTTGACCTAAGAGTGTAGGCTAGGAGAAATCGGGCTTATTGCTCCTAAATGTGATATAAATCATAAAATGTTGTTAATCTTTATGAAATAATGAAGTTTTTATATTGACTGCCTTTTTTTAAAAACAACCAAATTGTAATTGAAGTCTTTGACAGTGACAGAATGGCTCCTTTGAGGCATTATAAACATTTTGTTTCTTTAAGCTTGGTAATAGTTTTTAATGTTGATGAATATTTAACTATTTCTTTTTTCCCTATTAGTGTTGACCTGCCATTCATTTTAAATTATGGTGGATATCAGGGAGGTGCTTTAGTTCAGTTATCGAAACTTTTCAAGATAAATGTGACAGGTTATAGATTTGGTATATTCTGTACGAATCAGAACTGATACAATGTGTTTATTCCTGAAGCCTAAGTAGTTGTCTGGGAACACAGTAATTTAGTGTTCCACAAAATACTATAAATGCTTACTGAAATGTGCTTAACAAACATTGTTATTATAGTGTTTCATAAAGAATAAATGAGGAAACAATGGAAATCAGCTATTACATTATTTCAGTTAGAAAATTAAGACCTTATGAATGGCAGCAATTTGTTGCTATTCAGCTGGCCATTTGAAATAGCTGGTATTTCTCATCACTTCATGGTTCTGCCAGTAAATAGATGTCTGAATATCAGTAGACCTATTCTTTTTAAAAAGTCAAATTCATATAGTTTATTTGTTACTAGCTGTTTCTAGAAAATGACCCATTCTCTTGTGATTATAAACTTGTCTAGTGTTGTTCTCTCCAGGGACCATAGCTTTTCAAAGTACTTTTAAGTTTCTTGATATTTATTTCTTTATATTTAAAGGTAAATATGTACATAAATAGAAGCTATGTAACTTTAGGTTAATCCTTTGAACTCAGTACTCATGTAATAAAACCTAGGGGCTGAAAAGAAATGGTTTGGAATTTGGGCTTCTTACAAGTGGATAGGTAGCTATCTATTACCTATCTGCTGTGTCTGTGACATGGTATTTCTTGTAAGTGTCCTGGCAGGATGCTCAAAACTTAGGTAACTTCTTATTATTTGTGTATTACTCTTGGTTAGCCATCCTTGGGATAAAGGCTTGTACGAGTATTTGCTGGCAGGGTAGCCCATGACATTTCTAAAAGGATCTCTTGCAGATCTCTTATGCAGAATTCATTCCATTTAGTATGTCTTATAATTTAACTATCATGGAAGAAAATAACCAAAACCTGGAAGAAGATAAAAATTACCTGAAGAAATTAATGCTGATGGACAGCTTACAAGGAAGAAAAATGTGAACATCCATTGCTACTTGTGTCTTGTAGGCTTTGCAGCATTTCTGCAATAGTAAATACTGATATTTTTAAGACTTTGAGGGTAAAGGGATTAGATTTCAAGTTTTTGTTGATAAATTATTTGGTTTCTTGGACTGGAAAGGAGGTTTGCAGATACTGAGAAGTAAACAACAAGCAAGCAAACTACAAAGCCCTGAATTTGGTTGAAGATACCTGCAGAAGATTCTGACCTGTGAGGACCAGTTCCTCCTGGTTCCTGGTTGCTCTTCCATTCCCTGCAAGAGTAGTTAGTGGGTATTTCCTCTTGGTATCAGAGGAGCTCACAGTGATGGGAATGAGCTTTGCTTCCTAAATATGTGTACAAGTTCATTCTTGTCTCAGGTAGAAAGACAACAAAAACCGTCAGTTTGCATGGGAGCATGCATGGTCTTGTTCTTTGCTGCATCTTTCTTCTGCTTTTGCCCTGAGAGGTTCTTTGCCTCTTTTGAATTTTGTTCCATTTTGTCACAGCCTTTCATGTCATTTGTTTTGATGAACCTCTGTAATACTTTGTCTGTCTTTGTGTATAGTTGTCTTTTGGTTTTTGTATCTCCTTCCACCTTAGCCTTAAACCTCCTGTGTCACCTCTACAACTATTAATTTAAACTTGCAGATTTTGAAGTCTAGTCACTGTATCAGTGTCCATCCCCACATCCAGCCTCAGTTTCTTTCTGTGTCCAGTGCTCTGCTGTTTGCCTCATGGCCTGTTCTTATACATGTCCTTGGTGAGACAAAACCATAGCTGGACTAGGTGGTCATGTTGTGCACCTGTCTCTTGTGCTTGACTGTGCATGACATGTGGGCACATACACAGAAGAGAGGTCCTTGAACCCTTCACAAGCAATTCCTGTTGGTTTAGTGTGAACCAGCACAAAAAACTGAGTTGGTGATGTTTTTGTCTGAATACTGTCCAAAAGACTGTTTCATGTCAGAACTGCTCGTTCATGATCTCTTCCTGGGTGCTAGGCCAGTACAAGGAGACCGCTGCAGAAAGGTTTTGTTTGCATCAATATTGGTGTTATTCTAGGCTTGTTCACCATGTGGAGCTCTGAGTTTGTATGGGACAATGGGCAGTACTAGGTGAGATGCAGCAAAAATCATCTCTTCACTGAAGTGCTCAGGGGCTCCAGCTGTATGGATAAAAATTGATTTTTGCTGTATTTGTGTTTCTGCAGCAAAAGAGATTTAGTTAAAGCAGTAGAAGTTCTGGATGTTGGTGTATCCTTGGGAAAAGAGCTGGAATATCTGGCTGTTGGGCTAAAACTGCTGTGCAAAACAACACCTTAGAAATACTTCTCATTTTTTGGCTGAAGCATTTGCTTTTGTTCATGTGATTGCTTATTCTAAGGTTAAGGTCTGTTCATAACAATGGAAAACTCTGGCCTTAAAGTCTTCCTAGTAGCATTTAAAAGAAAAAACAGCCAGCAGCTTTTCCCAGTGCAGTTAGTCAGAACTTCATAAAGCATAAAACAACATAAAGCAATAGTACTATTCATCAGGATCTCTGAAGAATTCTTTTTCTGGTTAGTAGGCTGCTCTTATTTTTCCTGAATCTCATGTTGTTTTAAAATTCTGATTCATTTCTCTTTGGGGATGCATTTGCTGTTTCACAAATGCAGTATCTGGAAAATAAGAGGAATGGGATTTAAGAGTAGTGGCTGGATGCACATAATAGCTGGGGGGAGGAACTGTTCCAGCTGCTGTCTAACATTAAAGTCTAAGTGGAAAATATTGCTTCAGAACCCAGAAGAGTCCCATCAGATGTTTTTTGTTTGGTTGGTTTTGGTTTTTTTATAGAAGTTGAGGTAAGTCATATTCTGATCTTTCAGTTCGAGCATTGCTTGCTTGTAAGTTTTATAGACATTGTCATAATCAAGTATAAAAAATGGTGATTCTTTTAGTAGGAAACTGCCACATTATCTGTGTATTTTGAATGTATACCATCATCTGAGGAGACGAGTTTATGGGTGTGTTTCTGTTTTACTCCTCTCTGAGTTTCTTGGGAACCTCAGTACACATTTGACTAATAGGAGATGAGTGTGAGTTGTTGTTTAAAGGAGAAAGCTTGGTAAATTTGCTGGAGTTTTGTGCAATAAAGACTATTAAAGGAAAATGAATCCTTTCATAAGCCAGGCTTATTTGCAGATACTTGAATCTTAATGTTCTGTATCAATGGGATCAGTACACCCTTTATAAGTTGTAAAATCAGTTTAAATCATAACACTCATCTTAATAAATTCCCAGTGCTGTATCTCCTGGTCCTTACTTGGTTCAATTGATGTTGATTTTAATTACCTTATTTGACATACCATTAAACAATCCTTGTTTGGGGTATTTTTTGTGTTTTTTTTGTTTTTGTTTTTGTTTTTTAACAAAAAAGAAACCTGGAATTTATTTGGCATTTACCTGTATGGAGCAATGTCAACTGCAGCATTTGGGAGAAGGGAATTAAACCATATCTGGAGAGCAGTTAAGTACAGCAGCAAAAGAGCCAAGGAAGTTACTTGCACTTTCTCTGTTTACTTCACCAGTCAGAGCAATGATAAATACCATGAAGAATTATTGAGAAGACTGAACATAGTGCTGTACTTTGAAGTGCTAATACAGATAGTTAAAAATTCCTGGAATGTATCAAGACATGTAAATATTTCATTGCCTTTACAATGGTGTCTTCACTGTTATATAGCTCAGCTGGCTTGTGCTTGTCTTAATCTCTCTTTTCAGAGAGTGAAGGGGAGAGGATATAAAATTTTCACCTCCCTCCTTAATGTGTTAAAAATTTCAAAGAAGTCTGGAAAAAGCCCATTGCCAACTCAGATAAGTCTTTGCAAAGTCAGACTTGTGCCTGCTGATAATATGCTTTTTAATATGTGAAGATTAAGTTATGTTTAGAGAATGGAAGGAGTTTTTCTTGGTGTTCCACCACGCTGACACAATTTAGGATGAGATGTGAACAAACCTGAAAAACGTAGTGTTCTTTTGCACCACACCATAAAAATTCAAATGCTTTTCATAATTTTCTCATCAGTCATTGTTTGATTAATCATGTTCCCAGGAATATTCCTTTATTTATTTAATATCTATTCAGCTGATGCAACACATTACATTATTTTGCCATATTGCTTGACTGAAGCTAGTACTGTTTCAGTACTTTCATGCAGCAGTCTAAAAATTCTGATGTTAATGACCACTGATGGAGGACTGTAAGAACACATTAGGTAATCAATATCTCCATCTAGAAATAATCAGATTGAAGAACTTGTTTGATTTTTTCCTTAGATTTTGCTCCAATAATTGTTTTATCTCAGCTTCTGGAGAAGAATAAAGGAGTCTTGTCAGACTTTTTTCTTTGTTTTCTGTTCTAGATGAAGTGTTCTGACTGGCAAATTCTAAAACTTGATTAAATGCATGTGTTCAGTTTTAGCTTAGCAGTACTGAAACCTGGAACAGTGGTGGATAAAATCTAATTAGATTAGGATAACTGGAAGATCAGGGAAGTGTTTAAAATTCTCCTAAGATTAAAAAAAGCAGAATATTTATTCATAGAAGTAATGTGATGTTCAACATTGTTATAAAAGAAGCATGGACTTAATTACTTGTCCAGCTCTGGCAGTATGATTTGCAGGAAAGAATCTGGAGAGGATGGGCAAACTGGGTTCCTGTTTTCTGTTATGCACATGATTAGATATCTTTAGCCTGCTGGCTGACAGAGTAGCCACAAGTAGTTGCTGTTGGCCAGGAGGCAATGGGGCAATCATTAGTGTAGCACCGGTGGTCCAGAACTTAGAAAAGCAGTTTTCAGCTGCTTAAACGGTGAAAGGGGTGTAAATACTTAAACCTGCCCTGCAGAAACAGGAAGTCAGGATTGTGTTGTTTAAGAGGGAAATTGCAACTTGGATTTTGCAAAAGGTAAGGATATGGAAGAGAGGATAAAACTGCATAAAATTACTTTTTCTTGTTTTGAGAATGCAGCAACCACAGTGTGTCACACTTGTGGTGATCTGAAACCTCTGACAGGCAAACCCTACATGGCATGGATCTAGACAGTTCCCTGATCCTTTCATGGAGGACTCAAGCTCCAAGAGCAAAGTGCAAGGAAAACAGTTCTTTGTCACCTCTCCTCTTCCACATCCAGTAATACTGTTGAAATTGGAGTAAAGTGGCCTCTAAAGCACCAACACTTGCTAGAAAATTTGTTTCTATGCATTAGAAATTTTTTGTTATAAACTAAAGTTGACTGGTTTTCCAGTAGATTAGAACTAAGCAATCTACTACTTGGTGAGGCATTTCTAAAATATTTTTGCAAGCTGTGTAAATACATTTTTGTCATGTATTTTGTAAGATTTCTGACTAGTTTAGGACATCATAATGTCATTTTTCTTCTGGGCTTTGGTAGCGTGTAACATTTGCTTTTACAAAGTAGAACAACTGGGAAATATAATCATACCTTTCTGGGGAAAAAAAGAAAAAGAATGGTGTGGCTTTTTGGTGTCTTTGTTTTTCCCTGTTCTCTTTTTTTATTATACTTCTCCCCCTCTCTCTTTCTGCACAGGGTGGGTATTCTGCTCCCTCCTTCTCTCCCTGGCAGGGCTCATTCCAGGGCATCCCTCGGACTGTTCCACCGCACCGCAGACAGAGTGAGTCTGTCCCTCTCACTCATCTCCCTCACCGTGTTCCAGTAGCAGCTTCCCCTTTGCACGCACTGTTCATCTTGTAGTCCCCTCCTTTCTCAGGCACATCTCCAGGCATACACAATAGTCTGTGGCTAACCAAAATGCTTCCTTCAGCCAGCGTATAAGCAGCTACAACTTCCAGCTTCGTAACAGTTGTTCAATGCTGATAGACCTCAGCAGTTCTTCAGGCAAACCCGAGTAGGCCCTTGTTCCCAGTCCTGTCTTAACATGAGTCTTGCTTGCTGCATTTCCCTGTTTCTCCTGGCTGTAACGCACTCTGCTGTTGGTGTGTGTTCCGTATGCTCACACGTCTGCACGCGCGTATGTGGATGTATTTGCGTATGTACGTCGTGGTCGTACATAAAAGTGTTGGTGAGAAATTGTCACTTGCATTGTCTCTCACAAGAAGTTTTAACTTTTCAGAATGGCTTCCCTCAGACTAATTTTTTTTTCCCCCTCTCGGTATTTGTTGTAAAAAGGCTTCTCTTACATTGAAGTGGCTGTTGCACAACTTGCATGATTTATTAACGTTCCTTATGTGCTAGCTACAATGTGGGCTGATACAAAATGCATTTGTTCACTTGGCTTGGATCTGCAAAGCAAAAGACAATTGCTGAGTTTATAACTGTGTGCTTACGTAGACATAGAGAAATGGTAAGTCTTATTTTGTGCTTCGGTATTGCATTATAAACAGATACGTGTTTGAAGAAATATAACTACTTCATAACGCTCAAGTTATATTTTTTAAATGTACTGTAATTTGCAAATTACAGTGTTTGCCTAGCAAAGCCCAAGAGTGTATTTGGACAAAAAATAAAGGAAAAAGTAAAATTACAAAATAAGATTTCCAGGGCCAATGGAGACCTGAAGACTAAGCTTCACCTTGAAAAGCTAAGCTTACATATATTTCAGACTGCAATAATCCTTACTTATTTCAATTACAAGGAAAAAACTTACATTTTTTAAATTGTGTTTCAAATACTCTCTTGACGTTTCTGTGACAATGTTCATTTAAACAACTCATCAGGAGTGCTCAGCCTGTTTCATGGGCTTTCCTCTGTGCAATAAGGGATGTGCTTCATTTTTCTGTGGTGTTTGATGTGGGACTCTGTGTGTGTAATGAATGTAGAACCCCAAAATCTGATGATTGTGCCTGCTGTTGCTGAGTGGAGCGCCAGCAGTAGCACAGCCTGGGTGATTCACTGTCCTATCTACAGAGACTGAGTTCAAGGAGATCAGTTTTACACCTGAGGATCATATAAATGTTATGGTGATTGGAGAGTCAGAATGGGAAGACGGTGTCCCAGCTGCCCCGTGTGAGCCTCTGGTGTCGCATCGTTCACAGTGGCTGCTTAACTGAAGAGGAAAACTTTGCTAATCTTGCTGGTTCTCTGAGCCTCCACCTCATTCCTCCACTAATGACAGTGGCCTCTTATTCAGGATTCCACAGCAAACTTTTATTACTATATTGTACTATGGATTTTTTTAGTATGCATCTTGTGTATTCCATTCTATGAATTACTAGTAAAGGGAGTAAAGTAGATGAAAATGGACCTTTGACTAATTAACCTAAACTATAACCGATCTATTGTTTAGGAAAATCAGCTTCCTCTAGTGGAGTGTTGCTAGCTTTTTTCTGTAAGTCTTAGGTTTCATCTAAAGATCAATACTGGGAATAAAAATATAGTATAAATTAGGAGGTTCCTTAGACATTTTAAATTAAATTCTTGAAAAATCAATGATTTATCACTGTGTGAAGAGTTCTATAAAGTAGAACATTACTGGAACGGTCACTAGTCTCCTTCTTTCCCACTTGGTTCAGTGGTTTCAGTCTGCAGGTTTTTCAGCTGGTATGAAATGCCAAATGTGGGATTTTGAGGCAAGTGGTGAGCTGGGCATCACCCCAACAGCCTGAAACATTAACAATTTCAGTGTTCTTTTTCAGTAATAGAGAGAAGGTGATGGGACCATGAAGTAGGCTCAGGTTTTGTCTGGTTGTGTTTTCTGTGTAGACTGGGAATTCAAACACTTCTTTCCTAACTTCTGGATCCTGAACCTAAAATATCATCTCTGCTTGTGAATGAATATTGCAGATTTCTTCCCTGAGCTGTTGATAGCTGGTGGATACATAAATCACTTACAAGCACTGTAGATTATGAGGGTATAAATCTGTAAACTGTTCATATCATAGTATATAAACAACTAAAAATAATTTCCCTCCTGCTGTACAGGACAGGAAATTTATCCCTGCTAGGTAATATTACACTAGTGTAGGTTTATGGTTCTTCTCCCTTAAGCACCAGTCACAATGTCAGCACACCTACTGCTGAGCTTGCCTTAGCATATCACTGCACTGCAACACACTTCAGCATTGGATGTATGTTTTTCACTTTTAATGACAATTAATTTTTAATTCTTTCACATTTATTAATTTCATGTTTTTTCACCAGCCTTGGAAACAATTCAGCACTTTGCATTTCATAAACACTTTGATGACAATACATGGATTTTGTCATTTTGGGAATAAAAATCTTATAATTTTGTTCCTCTAATTCCCATGTTTTGAACTAAACTCCTGTGTGATGGTAATTTATTTTTCTCTTGGTTATAGGATATATTTTGATACATATGAAACTTTGTTCAGTACAACTAAAAATCTTTCCATTTGTGTTCTGGAGCTTTAATGATGCTCTAGCTCTACAAACACAACATTTAGAATACACATTGGTAAGAAACCAATCATGAACTTGTGTTGTAATACAAGAATATTATACCACTTTCTCTAGGCCCCTTACTCCAAGTGCTTCTGTACACAGAAACATTGATCAAAACTGCTTTGTTACTCAAGCATTGCAGTTGTAACATCTCCACTTACTGTGCACATCCTGGAAAAAGTATTTAGATTTCTGGTATATAAGCATTACAGATAATCCAAGCAATTCTAGCAGGTGACACGCAGCTTGTTACCACCAGGAAGAAAGCTACTGTATGCACATGGACTGTAAACACATGCAGGCTGTGCTTTTTCATGCGTTTTCTTTTAAATAAAAGTACGTTGCTCAGCACTGAAATGTTTCCAAAGCTTTATTGACCAATTCAAGTTTTTTATAGAGCGTACAAAGTGTTTGTGTTAGCAGAACAGTGTTGCTCCAGAGCATTAGCTGGGAAGTTCTATGACTCACTTGTGTTAAGAAAGTAAGAGATTATTTAAAATGTCCTGGAATCATTAGATTACTGTCTTTTATGTGTAATTATTTTTGCTCTGAGAACTGAGTGTTCAGCTGTATGAAGAAAGGTCTTTTAGCAAAAGCTCCCTTCTCCCATCCTGGGTAGTGGCAGATTCAAATACAAGAGAAGTGTCCCTTGTACCTAACTATATGTTTGCAAATAAAACTTAATTTTGCATAAGGTCATATTTATCTGCTTGTTGCACATATATCTGTATTTATGGATTAAATACCAGCCTTGATGTAGTTATATATTACTTCAAGTAATATTTCTTTGAGAAAGAATTTTTCTTTGATTGTTTCTAAGTTGGGATTTCTATACCAACTATGCAGAAAAAAAAATGTTGTGCCATATTACAAGTTATTTTGCTAGCCTCATGCTGGGGTGAATGGTGGTTTAAAAAAAATTAGGGTTGTTTTGTGTCATTATTTGAAGTCATACTCCATACTGCCGAATCCTATTTTTCAATGTTGAAATATGGATATAATACAGCTAGATCAAAGGGAAACAAAAAAAAAGGTTTAAAGAGAAGGTATTATCAAATGCTACAGATTTAGGGTGTGGAATCTTGATGTTTTCTGGAGGTGGAAACTGAGAGCTTTCTGGTGCAGCCTTTTTCAGCAAGGCTGTGTCTGCACAGGCCTTTTTGTTTTGAAATGGCAGCTGATCCTGTGCCCAGGCAGTGAGATGAGGCATGTCAGAACTGATGAGGAAATGAAAGCCTTACATAGCAGAGTTTGTGACCCTTTCCTTCCACCCCTTTCCAAGAACAACTTGGGATAGTTGTCTCTTACAGCTTGTGAGTGAGTTGTTAGAAAGATGAATTATGAACTGTGTGGGCATGATCCCAGGATGGAATGCAGTGTCTTATTGACATTATTGTTCATGGTGAGATATTGAACACGTATGTGCATAGAGGCAAAGATTTTTTATGTATATGGTTGTAATAATACACACAAATTCTAGTTGCAGTATTTGGAGTTTAAGAGGTTAACTGTGTTAAAAAACTTGAAGTTATAAGAGCAAAGGTATTCCATGCAGGTCTTGCTATAAATATTTTTGTACTGTATTACTTAAACACTATTGCTACCTTTGTTTCTTGAAGGAGGATTAAAAACCACTGGGGGACATGGTAATTGCAATTGAAATGGTGAAACGTTGCAGTTCTGTCATGGCAATTGCTCATTGTTTCGTCTTGGTCCTCTGACATCATTGTCCTTGTCTTTTTCTTGTCTCTGCTTTCCCATTATGCCATTGGCAAGGAGTTGAGAAGTTAGTCCATTACTTCTGTGATAAAGCGTGGTACAGTACAAACTTCAGATTTATTCCCATCTCCCCCTCACGCATTCTCACTGTTGGGATTTTTCTTTGCCCTATGCATGGTGCATGTCTGTGGGAGATGTGCATGCAGTTCTTGGATTTTCCATTGCATCACTTCCCTCCTTCCTTAATTTACTGCAGGGAGAAAATGCCTTTATTTCGCTCTACAGAGGTATTCTATAGGAAAGAGAGATGGGGATCAGGATAACCTTAGCAAAACTAAAAGGAATTTTCGAGTAATGATATTGAATGAATATCACTGTCATGACCACATTTTTAACTTATTTAACAGTGCATTTAATTTCTTTAACAGTACATTATACTGTTTCCAACACAAAGCTAATGCAATCTCAGGAGTTCGGTAACTGTGCAGTAGTGGTAACTCTTGTCATGGATGTCATTTTTCTCTGGATGATGTAATTAACAGCCAGTTCTAATTGAGATAATAGAAAAATCTCTTAAGCTAATGAGGTAGGGACTGTGATTGAGTAATTTTGATTAGTGCATCAATACTTGCAAGGCCTTGAAGCTCTTGCCAGTACAGGAAAGTCTGTTTCTTTGTGCAGAGAGGAGCGTATGCACAAAGCATTTTGTCCAATGTCCTTTCAGCTTGGGGAGAATTAATTTTCATCAGTTATATTGTACTTGAAATGTTTGAGTCCAGCTTTGCATTTTAGGAGCATCCCAGAGGAATGCAGTTGTTTGTCTACCTGCACATTTTCTTTATGGGACAAAACCAGAAGTCTGGGTAGCATGACAGTCTACACCAAGTCATTCTGTGTCCCACCCCAGAAATCTTACCAGAAGTACACTCAAAGCAGTGCAGATGAAAACCTGTGTTTAAGACTTCCATGAAATAAAATACTAAGCCTAGAAGGCAGAATGCTTCTTTATCTTTCTATTTCTTCTCCATGAGTTGGAATTCACCAAGTACTTCAGTCCTTTAGCTGGCCCATTGTTTTTACTAGTAATACGGTCATAATTTCCAAGACTTACTTAGTAAAAAGAAAACTTGTATATAAGACAGAGATGTGGGCTGGGGGTGACAGTAATGCAGTGGTCAATTTTAAATACCTTGTGAACTGGTACTTGCATATTTTGCAAGTGGCATTTTGCAGATTTCAGTGTCATCTCAAATTTTAATGCATGTAGCAATTTTAAGAGATTAAAATCGGTAATTGTGATAATTAGACAGCTCTTGAGTAGAAATACAGAATTAGAAAGTAGTACAGTATTTAAAAGAACTGGGCAAAGATGATACCAGAGCTTTAGTGTCATCCTAATTTTACCATTTTCTACCTTAGAATTGCTAACTTTCTGGGTAATAAGCTGCTTAGACCTTTTAAGGTTATGAAGAATAATAAGGAAAACATGTATTTTTTTTGTATATAAAATGCAAAATTGCTCAAAGGAAAAAGCTCAAATACTACCTAGTCTTTATCAGAACTCAAAATAGCATTGATGGCTTTGTTGTATTTCAGATGCATCTGTGTTTAGCTCAACTTTCTAAACAAATATAGTTTCTTGTGTGACTGACTAATTTTTAAATTTTGTTCATTAGTATAACTAGGATTATTTGAGATGAAGTTAAGATTTTTATTGATCAGATTGGATATTTGTCTATGTTTTT
Organism: Climacteris rufus; assembly: GCA_013398175.1. Taxonomy (NCBI): domain Eukaryota; kingdom Metazoa; phylum Chordata; class Aves; order Passeriformes; family Climacteridae; genus Climacteris; species Climacteris rufus. Next base: position 1,293,780 of record VZRZ01003270.1, read on the forward strand.
GAAAACTGGCATTTAAAAACCTTTTGTAGCTCAGGGGAAAAAGTCTTCTGACAATTATTTTTCCTGTATTTGATACAATACTGTGTTCTGTAAATGTTTTATTTTTTTTGTTAAAGTAGGATTAGAAAATATGATTCATTTGTTGTAGTATTTGTATGGGAATCAGGTACATATTGCTTTGGTTTCTGCATTCCTTATTAGCAGTTTTGTTTTTGCAGGTGAGATCTCAAATCAGCAAATCGTTTTGGCTAACATCTGCCTGTCAGCTCCTAGACTGGAAGGATAATCACTTCTGTAACCCATTTTATAAACACTGGGAAATGGCAAAAGTATCTGGAGGACTAATTTTATTTAAGCTGTAACTGTCTCAATGTATTGGGTCATTCCTTGTGTTTAGCATTTCCTTCCTGTAGGATTGCATGGTTAAGAAAGATTCACAAAGTTAAGCTAGTTTTGGGTCATGTGAGGAGTAATGTTTTGGTAGCCATTTGACACCGTTTTGGAGGTTTCCTTGCCTAGTTTTTTTAATCTTCTTCTCCTCCCTCTTTCAAAACAATTATGTTCAGACTGCTTAGTATATTTACACTTACACGTCTGTCACTTGCTGATGTCACTGGTCCAGATTTTTCCTTTCCTTACAGGTAGAACTGATACATTCTAAAGGGGAAAAACTACTGGTAGATAAAAATAGATTGAGAAACCTTAATTTTCCTTGTATTAACTGTTAATTTTTTTCTTGATGAGGAATTGTGAGGATTCAGTTTTCAGTAGTAGTCCTGCCAGGAGAAGATGAAAAGCTTAAAGAATCCTGAGATGTGCTATGGCTGTAGAAGTGTAGCAGGAGTCTGGCATGCACAGCTATCATTGCATTCTTCCTGCTGAATTTCTGTGAATAATTCAGGAGAGTGACTAAAATGACACTTTTAGTAAAATCTCCTGAACACAGACATTGCTTCCTTTTTATTTACTCTATTTCACTAGTAAACAGAATAAGCCTGTTGTTTACATGCAAGCTGGCCATTGGTAAGAATCCAGGTAGTTGAGTGATGACTAACTTGTAGTGGTTCAGTTCCCCTCCTTTGTAAAGAAAATGAGAAAATCATCCAAACATAAAACTATAAAACTATAGCTTAAGTTTTCATAGATTTTTGGTTTTGCCATAAATTGCAGAATTTTTAATGCTTCTGAGATCTGTATCCAAGCTGCAGGTCTAGGGTGTATTGTGAAGGTAGTGCACACATTAATCTTTTCAGTCTCTTTACAGGGCAGAGCAAAGGGAGTAGAAATACCCCGAAGAGGCACTGGCAATTCTCTTGTCTGATATGTGTCTGATTAGATGGAATCTTCTGATAAAATGTAAAATCTTTGACAGTTATCTGTAGCCCATGGTTATCAGTGTAGTAGGGTGTGGTCTCTAGTTTCACATGTACTGTTTCTTTATCAGCCCATTTAAAATCCGTCAAGATTAAACAATTACTTAAGCCTAGTCAGTAGCCTGATTACCACATACTTACATCAGATTTTCTGGCCTCAGTAAGGCAAGGAAAATGCCCTGTAAATTCACGTAGTCCATCAAACTCCTTTTCTGCTGCTGCAGTAAAAAGGTTGCAGTAAAAATAGTTAAGGTCAGTATGCAGTGAGTAGGAATTAAAAGCTGGACACAGCCTGAAAGCTGTTGAGTTGGTTTAAGCACTTTGTTGAGAATTGATCTGCACCAATGTTAATTCTTGCTCTGTCCTGCAGATTTAGGTGAAAACACCAACCATGCCTTCTTCATGTTTCTTTTTTCAGCTAATGAGTTTCTTTTTTGTCTTTCTGTTGTTTATTTCAGTGCTGGTATATTTTTTCCATTTAAGTTCCAAATTCCATTTGTGTGCATCCCATGACCCATCCTTTTTTGCCAAAGTCAAAGTTTTGATTTAAAAAAACAGATATACAGCCCTTACCAAGCATCCAGCCTGCACACGTTGGATTCAGAATGTGTCTGGTGTCTTCTCTGCCTAATATATCCGTGTATGATTTTCTCTTTAACAGCCTCAAGTACTACAGCCTTCCAGCAGCCTTCCCAATTCCACAGACCTCGCCCAGGGAAAACTAATAAAAACACCACATATCGAGGCCCACAGTGAATATCCTAAACAAGATCTGCATGAAAATAGCAATCGTCAGAATCCAAATGCTGCAAATGTCTCTCTCCCAAATAGCCTGAATGATGTAAACTCTTTAATGAGCGTACGGTTAAACACAAAAGATGAAAATGCATCATATTTGGACAATTTGCAAAACAAAAACACTGAAGACCCTGGAGAGGTGGTTAGTGATAAGAAAGGTACAGCACCACCTCGTTCCCACTTTCAGACCTCTGCAGGAGCTGATGCTCAAGAGGTGCAGACTGAATTACCTGTGAAAGGTCAACCCTCATTCACAAACCAGGCTTCTCAGCCAAAGACTTCGAGAATCGCAAAGCCCCCAACTGCTTTAGTGCCTCCTACAATGGCCGTTCCCGTACGATCTGCAAATCATTCCGCTGCTTCCAAGGAACGTCAGCTTCTGCCACTCAGCAGTTTGGCTCAGCCACAGCCAACATCTGGGCAGGATAACCTGAAGGGTAAACAGAGTCAGAAAGTGTCTAAACTTCGCCAACCAACCACGTCCTTTGTTAAATCCAAGCCAGTGAGCAGTCAGAAATCCACACCAGTACCTCCAGAGCCTCAGAACACCTCTGTGAAGTCTAACATCCCAAGGCCACCGGCACAGAGGAAGGAGAACGTGCAAGCGCAGCCCACGGGTTTGCACTTGGGGGACAGCGCGCCCGGCCCTCGGCATTCCCGCCTCCCGAAACCAAAGACACACTGAGAAAGTACCCACATCTCACCACAAACTGCTTCCTGTGTTGTGACTGCCTTGGGCCTGCCCTGCCTGCAGCCTGCAGACCCAGAGTCCATGCTCAACAGTGCATCTTTTTGTAGGGTTTGCATTCTCCATCCCGCCGTGTTCCGAGGCTGATGTTACGAGCTGTGCAGTTTCTCTTGAGAGTGCTTTATTTTATCGTTGGTCTGTAATAAAGATGGTGTTGCAATCCTAGTAATTAAGCGAATACTGAAGTCTGTGGTGACCACAAAGGCCAGAATGCTGCACTATTTATTTCAGGATGGCAGAAATTATTTCTTACCTCTGTTTCCTTTGAGTTATTAGACAATGAAATTGCTGTTCTGTTTAACTTCTTGGTTCTGAGTACTCGTTAGGTCAGAGTGGTAGAAATTTAGACTGACTAGCAGATGTTTTATTGGCCATAATTCTGACTCTGTATTCCAGAGGCCTATGCAAAAATCCTTGTATTTATCATTATCTCAAGACTGACATATTTAATGTTATTTAATCTGATGGGTTGGGTGGGTTGTGTTGTTTTGTTTTGCTGTAACCTGAAGTTGCTCTGTTCTTTATTTATCCCGTTTTCACTGTTCACAGACATTAGGCAGATTTCACAGGGTGGAACGAATCTTCTCGCTTAAACATCCTCATTTGTTAAAGGATTGTGGTATGTTTTTATTGTGTTGAATAGACACATTACTGGGTAGATTCTTGAAATGCAGTGCTAAGGATACTTCTCAAAACCTTCCAATGCAGGCTCTTAAGAATTGGTAAGTAGGGAGCCTCTGGGATTAAGGGGTCCAGAACACCTATGTTGAGGTTGCACAACATGCATTTTAATTAATATTTTAAACTTTTATTGTTCTACTTGTATTTATTGATTTCTGTTTAATATTGAAAGGCTCTGAAGTACCTGACTTGAAATTTTGCACAGACTTTGCCATATATGTAAGAATTTGAAACTATTTTACAGAATAAAACTTATATTGAAAATGCAGCTATTTTTTAAAAAGTAAAAAAAATTAACCCCACTTACTTGCTTTGAGCAATCCTATTGTGTCCTAATCCAGAGCTGGTACTCTTAAGAGTTTTTCAGAGATATGTTATTTTGGTTTGGGGTTTTTGTGTCTTTTTTTTTTTTCCTTTGGGTAATTTCTGAAGAAGTGCATGATAACTGAAAAGGAGCTTTTTGGGGAAATAAAGCAAAAATAAAAAATCAACATTTTTGTGCTCTCTAGGAGAAGTATTTTTTTCTGAAGTAGTTTGGAAATACATGTCCAACACGGTGCATTATGGGACCATGGCACAAATGATGTGAGTTAAATGTCCTCATATCCAGTGAAGCTTTCCAGAAATTTGGTGTTATGTCCCATCTCCAATTCTTCCCTTCTTTCCCATGACTCTCTTAGATGTTACTGGCTGGGGTTTTTTTTCCTGTCTCAAGTTTTAAAATCAGCAGCAGAAGGCTGTTGCAACAACTTGACTCAAAATCTGTTCCTGAAGAGCACACAATGTCAATATAAAGTAAAATGCCAAGATGGTGTTAGGTTGTTCTAGGCTTTGGCTGTAGGACATTGACATATTACAGTATAATCTTTGAGAGAATTAAAGTGAATAGGTGTAAACATTTCATGAATAAATTCAATATTCAACTTCTGTAATATAAGCCCTTTAACTGGGGGTATCCTGATGGATACCTCAGTTGGGTGAAGGACAAAACCATCATCTCACCTGAGTTTTCAGTACATAGTTAATGTTCAAGCAAGTTTTTGGATTTCTCACACGGTAATTTTATTTAAATGACAATGAAGGGGAAAAATGAAAAGCTTGGGGTGGGGGAAGTGGGTAGGGCGAGATTCTTTATCAGAACTACTTGTATTAGTCTGAAATGAGGGACCTGCAGGACTTTCTGTGAACTGAGGTGATGACAATGTAAGCAAGACATAACGAGGGTAGTGTTAATTGTTAGAGTTGGTATGGGATCAGAAACTACAATTGGAGATTGCCATAACAGTTATTCTCTGGGAATAATTTATTTCCTTGAAAAGCATTGAATTAGATGACATTTAGTGTGTGTATTTACTTTCAATAAGACAATAAAACTGACTTTTTATATTCCCCAAACTAGCTCCTGGCAGCTAACTGTGTTTCTCAGGAGTTTAAAGACTGCTGAGGGAATGATCAGATTCCTGGTTCATTTTCCGGTCCATACAGATTTCTATGGAAGGTGTGTTTTTTAAGTTTACTTACCTTGAAGAGAAGCTGATTTTACTGTTAGTTGTATATGATTTTGTATAAAAATATGATTTTCACCTAATGTTATTGACAGAGATATTTCATCATGAGTTCTTTTGCTTCTTATTCTAGAGGTATTGCCAGCCTGATTTAAGGATGTTTCAATTTTTATGTTTACATTTAAAAGTATAGATATCTGTCTGCACCTTTACTGAAAATTAAGATGATCAAAGCAAATTAAGTAAAGAAAATTGTGATGATCAAGGTATTCATAAAAACAGTTCCTAGTTTTTCTTTCCAGAAGAGAAAGGTTATATTTATATGGGAATGTATATATGTGTTAAAGGAACATAAGTAGATTATAGTCTCTTTTTATAGCATTTCCCCATTTTATTCTGACAGATTAGTGAGACATTGAGCTGGAGCCAGCAGGATTTGGTCATGGATGAGACAGATGCTAGCCTGGCTTATATTTGTGTTGAGCTGCTAACCTGGCATCCCTCTAAGACAACTGCATGTTTTGGCTCTTCAGACTTTACCAGGGAAGGCTCTGTTGCATGTATAGTAAGTCCAGAGTATGGGCAAAACCTGTCTGTAGATGGGCAGCTGGAAGAGAAGTGGTGAAGTTTGAAGCTTCACTTTGGTGAAGGATGGGGTTTGGGGGGTGATGGATAAGAGGGCACTCAGAGTGCTTGTCAAATGGGATTAAGTGTGTATTTTCAGGTAACATATCTACCTTATGGAAGGTGCAGATATATCATCAGTACTGGTGCAGATTATCCAAAATGCATACATTTAAGTATTTGATATCTTCAGGGGTTTTTTTTTTTTTAGGTTTATAAAACTGGTTTATTGCCATTTTTTCGTTTTTGATTTCTCATTCTTTTGTGCAATATTCACAGAAGTATTAAACTACTGTTCAGTATGTGTGTACAGAGGCAATTACGCATTTTAACAAGTGAATAAACACAAAAGAAAAGAACAGAATTGCACTTTAAATGAGCTTTATTGCTTGGAGTTGTGCCTAAAATAATCTAGATGCCTCCTGCTGTGTGTGGCTTTTGTTTGAAACAAATTTCCCCGGTAGTGTTGCTGTTTCCAAGGTATTTTCACATCACTTTCACAGAATCAATATGCACTCTAGCATGTTTAAAAGTATTCATAGAGTGTACTGAGTTTTTGTTGTGCAATGCCTTTAATTTAACCGTGGAATTTTAACACTGATGCTGCAGCCAGATTATTATTACCTTCCCTTCCCTGAAGCGAGCCCTTCCTACTGCCAATCAAAGCCAATGGCAAAATTTCCCTAGGACTTTCATAGCTCTTAAAGAATAATGATCCCAGGATATGTTTTTGAGAAAAGAAGTGCAATATTATCTCTAAGACTTTCTTGAAATAATCACAAAGGTCCTGAAAATCCGAAAGGACACAATTTTGATACATTTCCAAAAAAAAAAACCCAAGGGTTCCTCAACTTTACATCTTGTAGCAGTGAGACCAGACATAGCAACTAGACTGCATCATAGGTCAGTACAATTCATGTCATCCTTGATCTGAATGCTGGGTTGTTGTGATGATGCCAGAAGACTGAATACCATTTGCGTGGTTTCCTTTGTTTGCATGTCACAACCATGTGCACATTCTGAAGTGTCATACTGGGGTAGGTTGCATGTTGGGGGGGGGAGGTATTTCTGGTTTTGCACAGCACAGAATCCTCTTAATATGGACATTTTCTTGCCGTACAAATGGAAATCAGTTCTTGAATTTGGCTTCAGTGGCTGTTCCTTATCTTGTTACAGAGGCTTTTTCTGAGCAGAGTGGATTTAATGTGATCCTGGTTGTAGGTCTCAGTATAGTCATCTTACAACTATGCTATCAAGGAAATTCAGTCACTGTTGTGGTAAAGCTGCTCACTGCCTACTTAGTTGTAAAAGCACCACCATAAAATCAATATAACTCCTGTGTAACAAAATCTTCAATACTAGCTAAAACATGAGGTACCCTTACTATCTGCTTTGTTGTTTTTGGTTTTTTAACCCAGGCCAGAGTAAATACTGTATATTGGAATTTGCTTGTAAAGTTGATTTAAAAATCTGTATGTAAAAATTCTTTCCTCAATGTTGCTCTAGTGAATAAAAATAAAAGTCATGATTCTAATAAGTATCCCTTTTTCCTGACTGCTCACTTGTATGTTTTTTCAAGTCATTGTGCAGAATGTAGACAGAAGATCTGGGGGGAGAGGGAGGTTATGTTTATGCTTACTGTGGTTTTTTTCATGGAATTCTCTTTCTCCAACAGATTTTGCAGGGTTTTAGCATGAGACTGTTACTAAAGAAAAAAATAAAAGGAGGGGAAAAAAGACATAGAAAAGCTAAACATTTTAATGTACTGATTGCAAATGAACATGTCTAGTTCTTACAGGTGTGTTATGGCACCTACAGTGCAGTTGAGAAGAGTACTTAATAGTTCTCTTCTGTAATGAACTAGTTAAAATAATTATCATAAGATACTACTTTGAGAAAGTTATTTCCCCTCAGAAGTCCAAGTGAATACAAGGTGTGCATATATGTAAGTCCTAATTATATGTCAGTGTTTTCAATTCTTGAGATGAAAGGAAATCTGCTCCATTAATTAATCTGACCTGTTTCAGTAGATGGAAGTTCAAGTTTGAAATTATGACCAAAATTTGGGGATTGGTAGAGGGAGGAGAATCCTGTAGTTTGAAGTAAGAACACTTGAAGTATGTTGCAAACAGACACTTGTAATCTTTAACCTGAGGTTTCATTTTGAGCATCAAGATGACTTTGAAAATTTTCATGGGTTTTAGGAATAGAAAGGGCTCTTGTGGAGGGTTTCCAAGTTCAAACATGTTTTAGGTACCTTCCTCAACTGAGGCCTAAGAAGAAAGATAGATAGTGTGGGTCCTCCTGCCTTGTGCTCCTGGGTAAGTGTGGCTCTGGTGGACAAGACTGTGTTACAGTGATACCTAATCCTGTCAGTGTGATCATCAGATGTTGAACAGCTGATGCAATAACTATGGAAATAGTGTCCCTAAAAGCTGTAATTGACAGCTTCCCTGTCTTCCTCATCCAGAGGCACAGGCTTCCTGGCAGTGGTGAGCAATCTTCTGCTGTTGGAACTGAGAGCAGTGTTCTCCTGACCCTGCAGCAGAGCTGCTTTACTGCTGCTGGGCAGAAAGTTACACGTGAGAGAGAGTGAGACATTTCAGACATTTCCCTTCCTTTGCAACCCAGAACCAATACCCCTGGCACCTTCCCTTGTGCAGAAATGTCTGGGGTGTTTATAGGCACGATTGAACACAGCTGAACCACAAGACAGTATCAAAGTCTGTGTAACATCCACCACATTTATGCAGTTGCTGCTTTCCCTGGGTTATGGATATTTGCTGCTGTTTCAAACAAGAATTGGCTTGTAGCAGAGCGCACTAAACACAAATGCTACAGCTCTAAAAATGAGTCACTCAAGTATTCAGTGCTAATCACTCAATCTGAAAGCTAGGAGGATGGTTTTCTGTTAAGATTTTTAATTGTTTTCTCTGAAACCACAGGCAGTAAGAGCCCTTGGCTCTCCTGCAATATATGGGGTGCTCTGCATGCTTGCTTCAGGTCCTCACTGAAAATGTAGTGGGAGTTCTTAGTAAGATGCTGAAGGCAGAAGTAATTGACCAGAAACCCTGTTTTAAGAATGATTTTGAATTTGGTTATTTCAAAGTAGAGCACAACCTGAAAACTTCTAAGCTGTTTAAAATGCTTCCCTCCATCACAGCCTCTGAGACCTGCTTCAGTTGTTGAAGGCGTTTCATGACCGAGGTTGGCTTTTAAAGCCTATTACAGTGTAAGCCCCTGAAACAGCCCAAGATGACAGGCATTTAAAAGCAGTTGTAGATATGGCACATTCCAACAATTACTTCCCTTTTTTTGCTTGTTTGTTTTTGTTTTGTTTTGTTTTTCAGAAAATTCTATAGAAATGCAGCAATTTGGGAGAAACATTTAGATTTCAGTGGAGCTTCACATTCTGACAAAATGTGGTCCTCAACACCTCTACAATCAAAACAATTATTTAGTTTTTATTCTGAAGAGACCTGATAACATCTTTATCTTGGGTGCTAGGGTTAGAGGCATCCTTGAAAATCAGCCTGTGTAAATTTCCCTCATCTCCTCATGATCATCAGGATACCTTTTGTGTACACAGTGGTCAGTCTAAGGTGGTAAATACCACTAATTTAGCTATAACAGAAGCATATGCATATAAAACCTATGAGCCTTTAAAGACTTGGATCATTTGGTGTGATAGATTTCAATGCTTAGTAATATAAAATTCCAGCTATTCCCACAATTCTTTACTCCATTTTAATTGCTACTCAGTTTGACAAACTGTACTAATTATCCCATGCTACCTTTAATCTCCGTGCCTTAGTTTCCTCATAAATAAAATAATACCAGTGTTAGAAAAGTCAAGGCTTGCAAGATTCGATGCTGACAGCATGAAAAAATTCCCTGAGGAAATGAATCTTCCCTTATTTTCTTGAACACTGTATTAATCTTCCTGCATTTGCCTGCTCATGTGTCTTTAAAAAAAAAGATTTAAGTAATTCCTTGCACGCAAGTTTCTTGAGACTCTTTTATTAGATCCAGTGAATTTCCATCTAATAAGGGTTCCACAGCAGTTATTTTCAGGAATTCATTAAATGTCAATGAGAGGGAATGGTTTCTCTACATGAGTTACATGCAGCACAGCGGACAAGTTCTCTGGAAATCTGTATCCCAGAGAGTCCACTGGCAGTCTCGTGGGGTGACAGGAACCTAAGACGTACATCATGTTTGTACAAACACAGTTGTGAGTTTGTGGGATACTTCCTTTTTAATCCCACTCACCTTTGGCCAAGTGATTCTGTCACTGACACTGCTCCAGGCACCTGAGCTGAGCCCTGGTTGGTGACTCTCAAGTTCTGCTCTGTAATTTCTGTGGGCTGCAGTGTTTCCCTGTGCCCCAGCGGTGGAGCAGCCCCCGGTCACAGGAGAGAGCCTGAGTGAGATGCTGGATGAGGCAGGAGCAGGGAAGCAGTTATTGCTGCAAGACACACAGCAGAAGGTTGTCAGGCTGAGCTGATCTGCCAGGATCTGAGCTTATGTTTCTACAAAGTCTGATGTGCAAACCATATGCTTATAAGCTGTTGCAGATTCGGTATTCCCATGCAGGGAAGCCTAATGATACACAAGCTCTGTGCTAATCACACTCCTGAGCGTTTTATGCCAGCATTCAATTCCTGACTTCAAAGGAATTAGTGAAGGTTTGTGTGAGTGCATTATATTAGCGCTGTTAAAAGCTCTGTGTGTGGCATTTCTGGGACATACAGGGCACTGAAAGGATACTGTGTATTTGTAATTTGTATTGATGCAGGAAAAATACATCTTTCCTTTAAAATGTGCTTCTAATTACACTTTGTTTTGAGCTGTTTTTGAGTATTCATTTTCTCAAGGAATTATATTTTCAAGTTATTATGTTGTGTAATACTGTCTGATTTCATAAAAAATGATGTATTTTAAAGGAGAAAAAGGCTCATGGAGGTTATTTCACAGAGCTGTACAACACTTAGGTTGCTAACACAGAACACTGCATCACCTGTTTTATACGTTTTCTTGCATCATATCCTGGAAGGTGCTAGTGCTGAAACAAAGTAGCACATTTGAGGAGGGGTGTTAGAAATATACTTATGGCTACATAATAATGTTCTAGGAGGGCCTTTCAGCTGTTCGTGTAAGGAGCATGGGGCTCTGTGTTGTGCTGAGTGCTCTAAGCTGAGTTCCAGTTTTACAAGCCACAGAAAACATGTTTTAGTCAGTGTCTGAAGGGTAAAAAACAAAGCCTAATAGTATACATTTTCTTGGTGAAGCACTTGGAGCTTTACTGACAGAAAAAGACAAGAATTAAGCTCATTATTTTCATAGTAAATTCATAGCAGGAAGGTGCATAACAGCGAGCAACATGACACGCTTTGTGTAGGAAAAATCCCGGGGAGAAATACCTGTATCAGCTGCCTTCCTGTTGGGGTTTTCAGCACATTGGAGGGCGAAACTGGGGACAGCAGAGGGCAGTGCAAGGCAAGCAGCCAGCCCTGCCAGCCTGTCCTGTGTCGCAGAGCGGGGCTCCGGCTGTCCCGCAGCGCACAGCAGCCGCCTCCTGGCATGGGCCAGCCCCGAACCAAGCGCTGCTGACTTGGTGCTGTCAGCCAGCGGGAGCAGCGATGCTCAGTGGAGAGAAGCAATCGGCTGTGAAGAGGTGGAGGAGGCAAAACAGGCATGGAGAACCTCAGCTGAAGAATGTGTGTCATTTGAACGGGAATAAATCAGTTGTTTTCCCTGCTTGGTCTCTGTGACAGGCTTGTGTTGTTCCAGCCGGCCGTCTTTATCATTCAGCTCACTGACTGCTCAGGTTGGAAACCCCCAAGGGATAGGGGAGATAAAGACTAAATGCTCAGATGTGTTGGCAACTCGAAGCCCTTGCAGAAATCTGTAACTGCTCTTTCAGTGCACAAACCCTGCAGAGCAAAGCCTTCCTGCTGGGAACGGGTGATCCTTACGCTGTACCGACACCATTTGTTGTGCTGGTGGTCACTATTGGAAAATTACTCAAGGAGAACCTATGTGTGTTTACTTGCCTGCTTAATTGTGTGTAAACTTTACCTAACACAGTTGAAATAATCAGAAATCAGTGTCACTGTTGGCTCCAGTTTTCAGTGCACTTTAAATGAGCCTGATTTCTTGAGCATACTTCTGTTACATCTTTAAAAGTAAGTAATTAATTGCACATAAAGTTCCTTGAATTTCATATCCAGTAGGTGAAACTTCCTCCTCAGACCTTCAGCAATGGAAGCCATCACTTGTGCTGCCTGCTGATACTGCCAGATTTCATTTCCCAGCAGTGCTGGATGCCTCTTGATCTGTTGGGATTTGCAGTTTGGTGTGCAGAGGTTACAGCAGTGAGCTGCAGTGAGACTTTGTGCTCCAGAGGAGGAGGTTTCTATGGATGAGCATGTTTGAGAACTTGCTTTAATTTCCACTGAAAATGCACTGAAATCCGCTAAGAATATTTCATGTAGAACAAACTCAGGGTCAAAACTTACTTTTTTGGATTTTATTCCTATGAAACATGAGGCCTGTTGTGATCATATTTAATTTAAAGACAAGATTTCTATAAGTAGAGCAAGTATTAACTAAGGTTAGAAGAACTTAAAAATTACACATTACTGCCCTGAATTAGGATAGATGTAAGCAAGTAATTTTTCAGGGAATTAAATTAGTGATGTATTAAACCTGGGGCTTTACACGGGGAGTCTCTTGTTTATTTGACTTGTAGCTCTGTGAAACCTTGGTCTCAACCTTTTTTTCCCCCCTAACAGTTCTGTTCCAGTATACAAGGAAAATATTATTAAAAACTGCTAAAATGCAACTGTTTGAAAGTGTCTCTTTGAACCTTCAGGTAAATTGTGTCCATGTTAGCCTGTCCCCACATTCACATACAACTTTTGCTTTATAGAGCTTATTCAGAACATTTTTACTGGCCTCTCTGATGGAATTCTTATTTTAACTGATAGCAAACACATCACTCTTAAATGATAAGCTAATTTTAGCAGTAGGCAGACAGGGTTTTATACCTTGACTCTTAGCTCTGAAGAAATACAGCATGATACTCAGCAAACGCTGTTAGTAGCTGTGTGTGATCTCTCAGGACCTCTCTTTGCACCACTCTGTGGAATAATTCCTTTTTTCAGACTGAGTCCAGCAGAGGGCGTTTTTGGGTCCTGGGTTGGTATGTTTTCAAGTAGTGATGACTTTTTCTCCTGTGTTCCACAGATGCTATAGGATGAGTTATTGGTGGTACCTACCACGTAAGTCTGAAGAAAAGGAAGGTAGTGCTGACTTACGTCAGTATTAAAGCCAGTGGCTGTTGAGAGTTGGAAGGATGCTGCAACATCAAATCTTGTAAAATCTCTTGGAGGAAGGACTGGCCATGCAACCCACAGGTTTGTTGTGCAGCAGCATACAGTGCAGGCTTACCTGGGACTGCAGTAACTTTAAGACCAGTACCAGAACTACTATGTTGATAACTATGCCTGCCCCAGCTCAATTACAATGACAGTAGCTGAACCCGAATAGACCTTTTTTTTAATTATTATTTTCCCTCAGATATTTTCATACATGTCCACACTCTTGCCTGCCATGCATCTGCACAGTGCCCCTAGCTGTTTACATTTATTTGTAATTATAAATAAGTGTATCAGCACATAACTTTAAAAATTCTGAAACTTTTCCCTTCCTCTCTATTTTAAAGCCATCTGCAGATAATTTACTCAGCCCAGCTTTTGATGTCCATGTCACCTTGTCTGCTTTCCATGTCAGTCATAGATTACATTTGGTCTTGGCACTTTGTTATTTGATTAGTGGTAGCTACTTCCTCATTCCTCTCTTCCATAGTGAGCCATGGGCATTACTGACTTTGTCTTTTCATTGCCTAACTACAGAGGACACAAGGCTTTCAACAGCGAAGTGCAGACTGACAGGGAATTAACCTCTTGTGGAACCAAGGAAATGTCCTGAGTCTGCTCCTCAGAGAGGTTTCCTTGCTGTCCAAAGGCCTATTGTCAGCCTCTGTGATATCAAAGGTACAGGAATGATTAATTCTCCTCAGCTTTGGGGTTTGGGTGGTTTTGTAGAGAAAGGAAGCACACACTGTCTGAATTCATTTTAAATCAGCTATTTTTAAGTCTTTGAAGCTGTAGCTTCAGTAAGGATTCCTCCTCTGTTTTGTTCCTTTAATTTGCTGCATTAAAACATGCCTGACCTCTCAGCGCACCTTTGCCACTGGCCTGTGTTCTGACTGGCTGCAGCTGAGCCTCTGCCATGGCAGGGCACCTGAGTGAGATCTGATGGAAATGCACAGCCCCAACTCCTAGAGCAGCTGGCCCAGCTGCTGACAGCTCTGTGCAGAGCTGTGCCTTGTTTTTATCTTTTGTTTTGGAAGCTAATGGCCATGGCTCAAACAGACCATTTCTCAGAATGGACCATTTATTCAGACATGGTCTTCTTGGTTGATTTTCTTTTGGTTCCTTGGGTTCATTTGTTTTGTTTGGGCTTTTACCTGCACAACACTAAGGTGACTTCCTGCCATGATGGAAGGTACATGGAAATCTCTGGCCACTTGCCCAGGTGTTGGATGTCCTGCAGACCTTATTTGCCTGTTCAGCAGTTGTTAAATTCAGGTTGGATGCACACCAGTGCCTTGGCTCTCTGGTGATCCCAGTGACCACCTGTCCTGTCTGACCGGATGAACCTCGTGATGCTCAGCCTGACCAGCAGTACCAGTGCCAGGGATTAAGGAAGCTCACTCCTTCAGCCTGGGGTCTCTCCTATTTTTATGCTTCTCTGGCATGTTTTGTGGTCTGTGGGCTGATGCTTTGCAGTGGCTGTGGCATTGCTGAAGGCAGCCCTGAGACTCCTGTGGTCCCCAGGGGCATCAGAGCAGGAGGGAACTGCGCATTGCAGCGAGGTCACGGCAGCACCGTGCTGGTGCACACATCCACACCTCTGCAGCTTTCTGCAAGGGGAATTGCCACTGGCAGGCATCGTGCTGGTGGGTGACAGGCCCCAACTATCTCTTCTTTGGGCATTTTGCATGTGTGCCACAGGACACTCCCTGGGGCAGAGCCAGGAGTCTCCACGGGGTGCTCACCAGAGTGAGGGGAGCTCCCTGTACTGCAGAAAGGGCTGTAAATAACCAGCTGTTGGGGCAGGTCCTGCAAGAGCTGCTGTAACCCTGTGGTCTTGAGGTGCTCTCTGCAGAGGCTTTTAGCTAAAAGGTTGCAGCTGGAGCACCTGGTGTTGGATGAGATTCTTGGAAAGGATTAGTGATGTGTGTTACTGTATGTGGGTGTGATTCATGTGGGGTTTGAAAGGTACAGAGGGTTTCTTGGCTTTGAAATGGCTGTTTTTTCCCTCTAAATGTGGGAATGAAGAAAATAGTTGGTTAGTTTTAAAAAAGAAAATGGTTTTCCTTTTCTTGTTTTGTTGCCTCAGATGCTCTATGGAAGCCAGGTCAGTTTCAGTTTACTTTGCACAATGTCGTTCAGGTGACATTTCCATTTTTTCACTGCCAGCTGAACAGCACCTTACGGGCTCTCGAGGAGCTCACTGACATGAGTGCCCTGACTGCAAGATGCTCCTTTTCCCTGTGTGGGTGCCAGCACTATGTTTGAGCCAAGTAGAGTGCTGAATGTCAGACTCAGTGGCAGACCTGGAGTTTTAGCTGAGGATGAAGCTGGAGACAAAATTCTGACCTGGCATCACCACTTGTGCTTTAGTGGATTTAATTCTGCAAGCAAGTGATCTGCTCCATGCAAATAGCTGATGGTGGGTGTCCTAAACCAAAGTGGAATGATTCCTGCCTAATGTCAGCATGCAATGGACTTTCACTCTGTATGTAAATGCTTTTGCATCCTGTTAATGGGTCATGAATGACCTCAGTTTCTTCCTCCTTTCCAGAAGGTTCTGCCACAGAAAAACAATTGAGTTCTGTTTCTCAGGTACAATGAGCTGGCTCTCTGCCCTCTGATAGATTATTAATAAGTTATGGCTGTTAAACTTAGGGATGCAGCCACTTTTGGGTATGTTCATGAGCAGTGGTGCTTTGCTAAAGCCCAAAACGATGTTGTTTTTGGCAATGCTACAGACATTATGAAAGAACATCAAAGACCATTAATGCATCTTTTGTAAACACTGTCTCTTACTAATGTCTGTGCTTCTGTTTCTGGCTGGATAAAAGTTGCCTGCTGAGATTCCCTTCAGCTTGTGCCCCTTTGGGGTCTGATAAGTGTGAGGCTTCCGAGATGGTGCTCATTACTATTAATTAAGGAGCAGCTCTGTTCTTGGCAACCTGAGGCACAGTTTCATGAATCAAATGCAAACTGTGCTGAGCTGATCAATGAGGGTCAGTTGCTGTCTAAAATGAAAACCACTGGTTTATAATATAGTGACTTTGGGCTTATTTTATTTGTAAGTTAATTGCTATATGATCAGATATAAGAGGTGGTCCAGGAAGATCCACTTTCTCTTGACAATCTTTGCCCTGTGATTGTCCTTTGCTTTCCATTTGACTGATTTGGAGGCAGATGTTTAGTTTTTAAGTGGTTTTTAATTCTCCTCAGCTCTGGGAGGTGGTGACTGAACACATCTCTGATGTATTTATTGATTTTAGTTCACAGCTCTAAATTATTCTTTTATCAGCCTTTATTGCTGGTTCTTCTCCTTGCTCATGCAGGAAGCTAACACTTTTTTTCTTTTCTAAAGAAAGAATTTATAGAAAACAGTAAGTAAAACAGCAACCAAGAGTTTTGAGCTGGTGCTCATCTGAGTTCCCGTCTTTTCCAGAAGCCATGCTCAGGAATGAGCACAGCTTGT
This sequence comes from Climacteris rufus, assembly GCA_013398175.1. NCBI lineage: Eukaryota > Metazoa > Chordata > Aves > Passeriformes > Climacteridae > Climacteris > Climacteris rufus. The sequence goes on from VZRZ01003270.1 coordinate 1,310,360, forward strand.
ATGAAGGAGCCAAGAACTGAAGGGTCAGATCATAAATTCAGGCTGACTAAGTGTTTGCTGAAGTTCCTTTACCAGAAGGTCTTAATATCCTCCCTGATAGACTGTGGTGGCTTCTGGACAGGCTGTTTATCACGCTGCAATTGGAGACCCAAAAAGCTGCTACCTGTAGCTCCCTTTGAACTCTTGCAGAGCAGGGGTTCCTCAGCTGAGCTGCAGTTGGACTGGAGGCACTATTCAGAGGACCTGAGCAGTTTTGGCTTCCTGTTTATCCATACTATTCCCTGCCTTTCGTTGGGGGGTTGTAATTGCTGGCTGGTCTTGCAGAGTGCAGGGTGTGCATGTGCATGCTATAAAGATGAAAACAAAAATGATTTACATTGTTTATGTTTTCTGGATGCTTATTATGTTTGATGTGGACTGAGTTGGATTCCTTCCTCTACTTCACCCTTATAGGCTGTGTTGAGTCAGGGCAGCTGGACACAGCAGGGCTATTTGTTCTTCTTCAGAGCTCTGGGCATGATCTCCTACAGAGAAATGGCTGCTGGCCTGGAACTGGGCTGTGTTCCTGTCTGCCCCCCTCCCAGGTATAACTGCTTCCAGCGTGCTCAGCTCCCACCAGTGCCTCTGGTCTTGCCCAAATCCACTTTACACACCAGCTATGGGTGTGTCTCAGGAGGGGAAAAGCACACTCCTGGAAGTCAGGGTCCTACATGAGCCAACTGAACTTTGTCCCCTACCTTTGGGGAAATTAGGAGAATCTGAGAAGTGGGGAGCAGAGAATCAATATGGACATTGCCCATTCCTTGCCATCAGCAGCACTTTAACTGTGTGGGTGACCAGCTGTGCCAGCCTCTTGCTTGAATGGGAGGAGGGACAGGCAGAAAGGAGATCTCCCTGCTTCCACCAGCAACTGCTTTCCTAGGTTGAGTGCCACAGGGTGCTGCTGCTGTGCTGGAGACCAGCCATGCCACTGAAAAGCATTTTGTGAGAGCTCCTGCTGCAGTGGCCAAGCTGGGTCACTGTTGGTGTGAGCTTGGTAATTAAATCGTGTTGTTTCCACCCCTTGCATGCATGTAGTAATTAAAAGAGCTTGTAATTAATGGAGGCTGGGGAGGGAAATCAACTGGAACCTGTCAATTTAAGTTCTGTTTTGATGGTGAAGATTTACTCATACAAGTAGCTGGTGTTCTTTTACAGCTTTCATGGGTCACAGCTGACCCTGGCCCTGTGAACAGCCAGTGAGGCTTGGCATACCTTCCCTGTGTGACCAGGGAGAAAAACCTGAACTCATCAAGTATTTTAACTATCCCAGATACTCCACTTTAGCTGAAAGTATCTGAGACTGCCACTCAAGTGATATAAGAATATATGTGATTATGGAAAGCAGGGAATCCTTGATTTAAATACATGTGTATTTCCTTGACAATGAGAAAAACTACTAAAATAATAACTAAAATAAACTGCCTGTGTGTTCTCAAAGGTGACCCTGAATGGAGCCAAGGATCAACTCATGCAAATATGTGGAAAGTGTTACCACCAGACAGAAAAGATTTTCTGAAGTGACAGAAGGATGCTGAAATTAAGAAAACTAGCAGGACCAGCAAAAAAAGGTATTGATTTGTGTGTGAATTGGAATGATACACAAAATTGAATCCTCTTAGGAATACCTGTTTCTACCTGTATCTTTAGCAAAGCCTTAACTGCCAGTGACCACTTTTTGGTGACCTCTACTAGTTGTCCTTAGAAGTCTTTTGCTAAAAACTGATGTGCTGATATGCTAAGAAGCCTCTAAACTGGCCTGCTCTGGTCACTGGGTGTGTTGTGCTGGCTGGTCGTTGTGTGGAGGAGGATGTGAGTTCTGTTTATTGCTGTTCAAACAGGGGTTTGCTTTCAGTTGCACAGTCTGTGTTTAACAAAAACACATATAAACAGGTACTGATCACTGACATCTGCACCTGCATTTGAACCAAATCCAGCTTTGTTAGGACAAAAAGAATAATTTATATATTTATTGAGGCAGTGCTTCTGGTCTTAGATCTTTCCATCAGGCCTCTTCCAGGTTGTGGTTTGAAGAGTCTCTTCCTCTTCCTGTCTTCTTCAACGAGAGAGGCCAGACTTACCACCATGAGCAGCCTGTGCTGATTACTGTCCCTCTGCCCTTCACTGAGACAGAAGTTCACCATTTGATTCAGAAATGTGGATGGATTTTAAACTGTTGCTGCCCCGATTAAATTGCCTGTACAGGTCTTTAGTGTCTGTCATGCCTTAGGGTGGTTGTTTGCTTTCACACATCTGTAACCCTGCTAACACAGTTGGCAAGAAAACTGTGTAGACTCCTTATCCCAGAACTTCTCTTTCATTGGAGATGTCTGTCTCCTTCCACTCATGGCTGAACTAGACCTTAAAAATCACTGTAAAAAAAAATTAAAAGGAATTTTTCTGTTGTAAAATAACTGAAACTTGTGCCTAATTTTGCTGGTTTTGTGGTTTTCTTCCCTTCTTGTAACAGAAGAAAACAAATTCCCTGTGCTTGTAGGAGCCATAGCTTGCAGGTTCAAATGGCTCCTGTTGGGACTCATTCCTGGCCTTCTCAGTGGTCCTTGAACAACTGAGAGAGTAACCAACCCTCTCAGCAGGAGTGGTCACGGTGGGGTCTCTGCTGTGATCCTTCCAAGCACCTAGTGCTGTAACAACAGCCTGAATTTGTGCTTCAGTGCAAATTTTACTTCATTCCCAGCATCCTGAAGTCTCCATCAATCCAGAGAATTGATTTACAAATAGGTTAGAGAAAAGAATTGAGCTGTATTGACCAGGGACAAATCAGGATCCAAGGCAGTGAGAGGAAGAATGTAGGTATTGTCTGGGATTGTCTATATCTGAGATAAATGACCTTGCTGAAATGACATGTCACCTCTCTGGGATTTAATAAGTGTTATATTGGAAAGCATCCCTTCTTGCTTTTAAGTGACCCGGAGAAGCAGCACACAGAATGGACTTAGCCATGACATGCATTGCAGGGTTTCCTGCCAGAGAGGTTTGGAGGATCCACCCTGCCCTGGAAGCTGCTTAGGCAGTTTTACAGGCCGAGTGTCAAAATGCACGGTGCAGTGGGCAGAGAGCCCAAGTCAAACTGCAAAAAGCCCAAATGAAACCATCTTTGAAGAACAGAATGCGCTGCTGCTGTGGAAACTTCAGTAACTTCTCCCACATCTGGGAAGCTTAGCAGAAGAATAGTGCCCTGTGTAATGAGGCATGAAGGGGGAGCTGCCAGACTCTTCCTCAATGTCTTTTTAGAGCTGCTGGTTTTGCAACAGCCAAGCTTAGCTCATATATTCCTCCTTTCCTACTCTAACTGCTCCCTCATTCCTCAGCCTGCCCTCCCTCCTGCCAGCTGCTGAATTGCAGAGAGACACCTGAACATTTAACAAGTGGCTTTCAAAGCCGTTCTGGGGGTTTTAACTGCTCACTTCCTGCTGTTCCTAATGGAGCCAAGCAGTTAAATCCTGAACTTGAAAACCTGAAAAGGTCACAGGAAGTTAAATTCCACGTGTGTGGTGTTCCGAGGTTGTCCCTGTGCACAGCAGGAGCAACTGTGACAGTGTTTGAATTGTGTTTAGTACACAAGCTGCCTGTCTGCTCATCCTTTCGTGAAATCTCTGTGGCTCTAATATATTAGCAGGGCCACCAGTCATGGTGCTACTCAAAGTACCAAACTTGCACTGATTGCTGTGGGAAGAGAATGCACAGCACAAGTTCACCCAGGCAGGTGTGGTCCTGGCAAGCGCAATCTTTGATACCCACCTTTGGAAACAACTGAATACAGACTTGCTTTCAGCTTGGTCTTCTGAACTGAAAGTGTCTTAGCCAAATATAAAGTGAACTGGAGAGACCTCCGCTGCTGGATGAATGGCAGAGAGACTTTTGTGGTATTAGCTGGAAGTTTTCTCTGGGAAGACTATTTAGAGGCCAAATCCGTACTTTATTAACCTGGAGTAACTTGATTGCAGAAGCACTTGGATAAATTCCCTAGGAATTTATGGGAAAGGGTCAAGTAAGACAGATTACTTTAGTGAAGAATTTATATCTTTAAGTATTTTAATTTGCTAAGTGTTTGTTAAAAGAATTGCCTTTAAATTCCACTCTTCCAATAGACTTTCTCTCCAAGTTTTTTAAAAATAGTAATGTTATCTTCGTTTCAGCTAGCTACTGCTTTTAGCTGGCTGAAATGTATATTGCCTTGTGATGTATTCCTTGTTTTGCAATCCTAATTAAACTATTGAAAGAGTGAATAGATGTCCATTTCAGAGACTGCTTTCGACATCCTAATTGCAATATAACTAATTTAAGCCTGTGTGAGTTGTACTTATCAATGTAAGGTAATAAAAGTAACCTGAAAAGTTCTAGTAAACCTTTATGGGATTTTGCCCCTGACTGATACTATGAATCTTTTCAGTTTGTGTATGATTCATCAGTGGTCAGTTCTGTATTGGCAGTTCAAATCTTGTGATTGACACTGTGACCTTCTTATCTCCATTGATTTCCTTTTGGATCTTGGAAACTCGGGTGCTTCTGGTAAAGTCTATGTTTGATTTGATTATTATTCCCAATACTGGGATGAGAACAAGTGCTAGAAGCTTATTTCATCTTACTTGGTGTTATATTTTTATGTGTATACAGTTTATTCTGTTCATGGACTTCACAGAATTCAATGGAAGTAAGATGTTTTATCCTCTCAAAGATGGGGATATTTAGAGGAGGATGCTGCTGAAGCACTTTAGTTACTACCAGTAATTCAGACTTTTCAGATGTTTTATCACTGGATTGCATTGCATATTTCTTGCCACTTTGAAATTATAGAAAGGACTTTTGCAAAGAATTATGTGACAGGAGATTGCAGCTTTCTTTAGTATTTCAATCCTGCACATTTCTTAAAAGAAAAAATGTGTTGCTGCTGGTTTTAGCTTTTACAAGCTTGATGGTGGGTACAAACAAGATAGTGATTTAATACTGTGTCAAAGTAATATGCCTGAATAATGTTAAAGGGTCAAAAGGAGAAATGTTCATTTTCAGTATTCAATTAATCACCCCCTAACAGTAAGCTGATGATGTGCTCTTTCATTCAGAAGGAGAAATTGCTATTCACCTTGAGAGCTGAGCATCCAACCAAAGAAGAGGACAGGGCTTTACAGCTCTGCCATTCTCAGTATATCACCCTGGAGCAACTGGGTGTACCTTACTCTGTGTGAGCTGTGTACATATGCTTCTCATTTGCCTCTGCTTTTTAGACCTGGACTTAGTTCAAGGTACTGACTGTAGCATAAATGGGTTGTTCTCCACTCTGGGAAGTACCAATTACTGTGCTTTTAGCTGCTGGCATGGCTGAGCTGTGTCTTGGGGCTCACAGCTTTGTCAGACACATCTCTGAAACGGCTTCAAATGCATAGATCTTCTTTGCCTTTTCCACATGTGTTTCACCAATCCTCAACCAGTGCTCCCTATTTTCCCTAAGTCCTGTTTTTGCAAACTAAATCGACCAAATTATGGTCAGGGACCCAGGCTTGCTGATTAGTTTTAGACTGTGAAAAGCTGCCAACTGAATAAAAGCCTTAACAGCATTTTGGACCATTCCCCTGAGTTTAAAACTTAACTGTGGATTAGCTGCCTTAGAGGATTAGGACTGTGATACACCAAACTTGCCACCTTTAGATTACTACTGTAAGTGGTTATGAACCTAGCCTGGGTCACTAATGAATGTGTTTTGCTGCGTGAGGCTTGGGTCCATATGCTGATCTATGACCTGTGCCAATCCTTTCACGGTCAGTTGTTTCCAGTTTAAACCTGTATTTCTGATCAGTGAAATTGCTGCCTAACGCACAAAATCTCTCAGCCTTTAGCATTTATGCTGCTGTGATGAACAACGTCCTTAATTCTGAGTTAATGAACCAATGTTAATGAGCACTCATTGTCCACAGACACCCACACTCCTTCAGTGTGGAGAGAACAGTCACTTAACATCCCAGTGGCCACAGGAGGCACAAGGGAGTTCTGCTTGTCTACAGATTTTTCTTGGAAGCTTCTCAAAATGTACCCTTTCCTTGCCTTGAGCTGGGTCTCCAGCATTTCTTTGTTGTGTCTTTCTTGAAGCAGCTTTCAGCAGCTGCTGAAGTGCGTGGGCATCTCACACACATCCAGCTTTGTGCATCCACTCTGCTTTGGGAGTTGCTGTGGCTCTGCAGCTGCTCTGTGCCTGAGGTTGGCTTTCTGACTCCTGCTGTAGTCTGATGATCCTGGTGGGAAGCTCTGCAGGGGAGTTCTGCGTTTGCTGGGGTGTGTGCAGGAGCTTGAAGCTGCTTTCATAGCTTTGGCAGGGGGACTGTGTGGGAGGTGCTGCCAAAAGAGCTGAGAATTCTGCTCCCAGACCTATGCCTGATGGATTGGAGGGAGTGCCCCAGCAGAGCTGGGTTCTGGAACTGAAGGTTTAGGTGCAGTGTGACACGGTATGGAAGGGATCGACCCTCAATGTGTTTGAAACCATCCCTTACAGCCTAATAGGTTATACTGGAAAGCACTTCAGAGAAGTTAGAATCACAATATAGAAAAACAGAGAGCACTCTGTTTCTGTGTACTATGAAACAGTATTCACAAATCTTGGCTCATGCTTTGCATGAAGATTTAGTGCACATCTCAATCTGTGGGACTGATAGTGCTGACAAGGTTTTAAACACTTGCATCTCCTTTTAGCAGTGACAACTTCCTGGAGTATGGGGTTATTTTTGTCTACACAAACAACACTTTCTCCAACAAAAGAGCTCTGGATGCACATTTATAAAAGGTAAATATCCCTGGGCTTTATTCTGAAATATTTTGGGGTTTGAGCTTTTCTATCCTATTCTCCTGAGCTGGGCTTGAAGAGTGAAAGTTCACTATGCAGTTGCACTGACTTGCAAAGAAAGAACTCTTCCTTATACCAATTTACCAGGTTTTAAAAAAAAAAAAAAGAGAGCTGTGAAGCTTTTCCTCTCCTTACTGAGCTCTATTAGCAACTATCTGAGTAAATCTGGTTTTGCTCCATTTTCTGTACCCCCAATCCTTGCAAATCAGCTTAGAGGAGACTTCAGAGAGGCAAGGTTAAGAACTGCCAGGTAAGTGAAGGGGTGCAATCAAAGGCTGCCTCAGTCTGCTCACTCTTCCTTCTCTTCTGAGGAAAGAGAATGGGGCTGAGCTCCAGCAGTGACAGAAACGAACACTTCTAAATGAGGGGCCATTATGAACATCAGCACTTAAAGGAAAATGGACAGTGAGACTTGACTGACTACGTCTTATAGATCACAATTTTGTAGGTTATTCAGAGTGTCTTTATTGCCAAGAAGTAGTCTCTGAGCCAAGTGGATTTTTTTCTGTCTTATTTTCACGTTTATATTCAGTAGCAAAGATTGTGAGAACACTGATAACACTGGTTTCTCCACCAGAGTGAAGCCAGAAGGGGTCTTTATTACTCCGTTTTTGTACATTTAATGTGGCAGGGAGGCTGTTTCCAGCAGGGCATATCCATGCCTCTGTATTTTCTCACTTAGTGTTTAGTGCAGTTATTAATTGTGAAGTCACAATGTTTTTCAGTGTAAGGCAGGTCATGTATTGTTGTAGCTCTTTAGCTGCTGGTTAGACCTGAGGTTTTCTGACTTGTCACGAGGACCAGGCCTTAACTATGTGTGGAAAACAGATACATTAGAGGCAGGGTGGTGGTGAGATGGCAGTCACACCCTAAAGATGGAAGTGCAAGTGTGGGTTGTTTCAGTCTGTCCTGCTATGAACTCAACTATGAAAACACCATTTTGCTATGTCATAGCAGGGTGACTGTGCAAAGGACAGAGCCAACATCTTCCTGGAAGTGTTTAAGGAAAGCATGAAAGGCATCAGAGACAAATTACAACAAGGGAAATTCTCATTAGTTATTAGGAAAGAAAAATCGATCATGAAGGTGGTGAAATATTGAAATAGGTTATCCTGAGAGCAAGATCAGCTGAGTAACCTCACCTTAGAAGACCTTGCACTGAGGCAGATGTTGCACTAGAGGAGCTGTAGCTTCCCCTTTTATTTACTTTTCCTATATTTTTACTTCTAAATTTCCCATGACTTTGCTATACAACCTAACCACCCCTTGAGAGTTCCTGTGCCTTTTGGAGAAGTAGTCTGAAAGCCCGGTTGACAAGACCCACATGTCTTTAATGAAGCCTTCTTGTGCATGAGTCTAGTGTGAGCAGGCTTCAACTGTTCATTGAACGAGTATTTCAGTGATGTTGCATATTCTGCTGATCTAAATCAAAGTGCTCCTTGAAACTCAGTGAATAACAAATCCCACCATATTTTTAGTCCCAACAGCAAGAGACAACAACCACCCCATAGTTAAACACATCCCTGTGGCAGCTGCCCCAGCATTAAACACAACCCTGTGCTGCTTGTGCCCCAATCTCACTGCACACTGCAAGTCCATGAGCAGAATGTGTTTTCTGATATTTGCAGCTGTGCAGTAAAATATGTCAGGGCCATTATGGGAATCAGGCAAAGAGGAAATTGTGGCATAGAAACAACCTCTCTCACATCCTTTATGGACCTCCTAAAACTAACTTAGGCTGGGTATGCCAAGCAGAGCAGGATGGTGTGGGTTAGTTCACATTGCTGTTCCGCAGCACTGCCTTGAGCATTCCTATTGGGAAGTTAGTCTCGCATGACTGTTTCCTTCATTCCCACAGTTAAGGTAATGTGAAAGTGGTCTCTGAACAGAGTTTCTCAGCAGCAGATGAGAGTCACATTCATGGGGCTGGAAGGAGCTGCACTGCATCTTTGTCAGAAGGTAGCAAGGCTTTAGGTAATACTGCCAAATCTAACAGAAAATTGTGGAAACAAAACAAGCAGGGGAAGAAAAGTTAAAAACAGTAATTCCAAACCAGAACCTAAATCATAGCAAACAAAGGGTATATTAGTTCTGAATGAGTTCTGGTCTCTTGGAATTTCTTTTTGGACATGCTGCTGGGTGGGACAATAGATCATAAGGCAGGAATTATAACTTTAATACAGTTTCCATGTTGCTGATTCTGAATTCAAATCACAGAGCACTTAATCATTCTCAGCTATAGAGGACTGTTGACTTCCAGGCCATTAACAAAATGATATAATGTCCCAGACAGGAAATAAAACATCCTTTGGAACTTGTCATGTTGGGTTAAACAGCTGAGGCTGGGTCTCCTGAAGGCTGTCCGCAGTTGTGAGGTGGCTGGGACTGGATTCCATGTGAACTTCTAAACTGGCCATGGAACAAGGGAGCTGGAGCACTGTCCCTGTCCCTGTGTGCCTGGCAGGGGCTGCATGGCCCTGCCTACCTCTGATGGCACAGAGGGCTGACAGCAGGGGCAAAGCAGCCCAAAGCAGTGTTCCCTGGGCTGACATCCTTGTCTGCAAGATTGGCTGTAGCAGTCATTTCCTAAATGCTGCATTTCCAATGTTTTTTGGTGTGTTTAGTTACTTATTTTGGCCTACAAATCATAGGAAGCAATATTATCTTCCAGAGACGAATGCATCTGTCCTGGTTTCAGCTGGAAGAGAGTTAGTTTATTTTTTGTGGCTGATACAATGCTGTGTTTTGGACATTTTTTGTTTTAGACTTTATCAACCTCTAATGTTTTACTTGCTGTGGGAGTTGGAATGAGAACCAAACATAAAACTTTTCTTGACACATTTTAACCATGGTTGCAGTTTATCATCATGCAATGATAAAGAAATAATTTTCTTTGTATGGAGCAGCAGGGGTGGATGCATAGCACAGTTATTTTCGCCTGTTCTTCAAGTTTCCCAGCATTCAGACACCCTCAGTGTTTTGGAAAGATGCTCAGTATTGTTTACTGGGTTTTAATTTATTTAGTAATAACACTTTATCTTCAAGCATCCTATCTTTGTCCCATCACTGTGCTGAGAGGCTCAACCCATGTTAACACCCCTCTGCTAATATTAACAGCAGGTTTCAGCTCTGTGGAACCACTCTGGAAGTTGGAAGAAGTGAGGGTGGAAAATGGCAAAGTTGACTTTCCCAGCTGCATTTTGCTGAGATTTGCTCAAATTGCTTCTGTGGCACTTGGAACCAGGACTCAGTAGAAAAGAAGAGGGACAGAAAGGTGCGTACACACATACGGTTATGAGAGTGGGCCAAAGTCTGAGGGCACCTGGAGTTAACAAACAGTGTATTTACAGAGTGAGTGTGGTCAGGTTTTGCTTCTACATGGACCCGTTTTGCTGCCTGTTTTTGTCTGTGCCTCAGGGAGCAATTGGAAGACAGAATTCTTGTTACTTGAGAGAATGGATTTTTTGTCTTAGTTTTGTCATGTAACAGAATAACATGCAGCTAGAGACAGTAGATGTGATACAGCCTTTCTGGGAATGAATAAATAATTAGCAGAAATATATGGGCTGTGCCCCTACAAAGCTCATTTGTATTTCAGACCAGGATAGAAGCAAGTTCACGATTGTTCTTGCATCACAGCTGTCTTGTCTCCTTGTCAACAAAATTCCCATGCCTCTTCTGGGCCTTTCCTCTATTGCACCTCTACAACAGTTCCTCTGCTGGGGAAAAGAGAAACCTTGGACTTGTGTTTGCATTAAAGATTTTGGTTTACATTTGCATCAGCTTTTCTGGTACAGAATTCTTTACTCCCTCTGCTCTAGAATGCCAGCATTTCCCTTCCCTTGAAATTGTTTGTTTTGAAGAGCCTTTTGCACTGTTACATAGAAGAATGCTACATAAAATTAAACGGTAAGGAATTGCCTCAGTGTATTGCTCATCTTGCAGCTCAGACCAGGTTATAATCTGGCTAGGAACAAGGCAATTACATGAGAACTTAGTGCTGATTGTACAGTGTTATTTTTTAAGATAGACAGGATAATAGGCTCAACCTTCTGCCAAATGCCCTTTCTTTACCACACCCTTCTTACCTTCTTCTGTTTGTATAAGATTAGTGAAGTATAGAGAATGTTTAATTAAGTTTAATTGCATGACAGCTTAAAAGTGGGAAGGTAATTACTCATTTAATTATTGTGCTGCTTCGTGCTTAAAGTGTGTGTATAATTGCTCTTTTTATAAGGACAGTCAACTTTGCAAGCTTGCATGAGGTTATAACAGCCTCACACGTTTTTGAAGTGAAATTAAGCAAGTAGAGAGGTGCATTCTGTTACCCCAGGCATTCTCTTGTTTTCGGTTTTGGATGGTGGTGTCCTCCCTCCATGACATTTCTTCACTGGGAAGGACTGTAACATTAATCACATAATGCATAGCCCATTCTCTTTTGCCTATTTTTCATTAACAGTTGTAGAACATGACGAGAACTTGGGATTGCAGACATGCCAGTGTAAATTATTATTTCTTGCATCGTCTTCCTTAATTATTTCCACAGTGGCAACCCAATATATAATGGAATTTGGTTGTGTTATACGGTCAAAGATTAAGTGACTCCTAGTTATGAGTGCTAATAGAAAGGGACTTTTCCAGCATGCAAAAGGATTCTCAAAGGTATCTGAACAACTGCCCTTCTTTGCAACAGTTCAGTTCTCTTCTGCCCTGACTAATATTAGCAGTGAGGCTGAGATGCTGTGGTTTGGACAATCCAATAATGCCTGGAACTTCTACTTGTGATGTCCAAAACATGATTTCCCTGTAGTAGTCACCAGAGTGGAGAGAAGCAGAGCAGTGAAGGAGAAAGCCAGCTATTCAAACACAATCACTTTTGTAATTGCAAGGGGACTCAGTCCGAGGTAGTTGCTGGCTCTAAAAGATTATTTTTTATTTAAATAGCAAACAGTTAGATTATATGAACTCCCAGCGCAGAAGGTCCCTCCGTAGCCATTAGGCAAACAAAAGAATTTCCCGAACTCTCTCAAGGTTACAGTCAAATTAATTTCTGTATTGATGAGTTCTCTTCCCATTCCCAAGTGAGAGGTGATGGGGGGTTGTGTGCAATAGGGGGTCATTATGGTGAGTTGGTGCTTTTCTGTGGTGACGCTGATGTGACACAGCTGAATGAAGCCAAGGCCAGTGCTGTGTGAAAGCTCCTGCCAGAGAACTAAAGGGCTTGAGGGCCAAAGGGCTGTGAGTGTCTGGGCTGGAGCCCTCTGCTGTCTGCTGCTATCCTGGCTACTGCCCCTGTGCCTCCAGGTGCTTCTCTTCCTTCTGAGGGTAACGTGGTCTGGAGCGACTCGGGCGTGTCCCCTTGGTGCAGTCTAGAGCCCCTGTGGGATCTCTCTCCCGTGCAAAGGCGATTATTCCTTGTCACTTACAGCAGCTTTCAGCCTTCCCAGTCTCTCTGTCTATATCCTTTACACATCTCCCATCCTTTGATACTCCCAGAGCTTCTCCACTGTTTCTGCGTTCCTCCTGTAGCTCAGGCTTTTGTTTGCATGTCAGCACATGAAGGAGATGATGTGGCCTTTCAGTAGCCCTTTAGGAGTTGCTGACATTCAGAACATATACTTCCCATTGTGAATCCTATGACTGTTATGGAAACTTTTGTCAGCAAGATAAGGTTTAGTGATAAGGCAGTAAGCACCTTTGTGCATAAGCACTAGGATAAGAAAATTTTAAGTTAAAATACATGACATCCTTTCTTGCCTAATCTTTTTACTACTTTCAGAGGGGGAAAATGTGTGGTGTTTCCACACAAGAAAACAAGAGAACACCAAACGCGATGTTTGGATATTTCAGCCTTTGTCAGATCCTTGAAAGACCCATGGGTACCTATTGCCCAGGTGTAAGCAAATCCTACTAGTCTGTCTGCAGGGGGTGTGGAGAGGCAGGATTTAGAGGGTGGTGACCTGAAAAAGCAAGTTTCTGTTTCATGGTCTGGAAAACAGACTGGGTAGTTGGCATTAAAAATGGGATAGGGGAAGAGGAGGATTCCAAAATCAGTGGGACTCCTGATGTGTTTGTACAGACAGGGAAACTACTGCTTTGCACAGGGCCATGCCAGCCTCTGGTGAGCCCCAGGGCTCCTGGAGAAGCATTTTTGATAAGGCAACTCTGTTTAAGTGCTGACCCGTGGCACCACATGATATAGCCAGTTCTCTGCTCCCTGCAAGCCAGCATCTTCCAGCTCCTGCTGGGGCTGGAGAGAACCATTTTAGGCAGCGAAGCAAGCACCCTGCCCTCTCCAAGGCAGGAGATGTTTGAGCCAGCAGAGCCAGAGCAAAACCGCAGAGGCCTAGCAGAGCGTAATGTTTACAGCCTAGCACTGCTGTTAAATACATGTTAAATTTTTTTTATAGGAGAAATTGTAAGGAGGAATAGACTGGAGCAGAACAGAGAGACTGCTGTGGAAAAATGAATTTTCAAATTTTATTTTTAATTACTAGGAATTAAAGCACAGCCACAGGGTGCCCAGAGGTGTGGGAGCAAGAGAAGTTGAGCTTAGCGAATGCTGAGGTAATGAGGCAACTTCAGAATTGAACAAAATGAGTGACATATGAACATCACTAATGCCATTTATGTTGAATTAAGCTCTTATGAAGACTGTCTGGGGAATAAGAGTCTCCATTTTATGAGTGCCAGGTGATCTTGATTGTCTTCACCCCCCACCTGAACTTGATCTGCTGATTTGGGACACCAGCTAACAAAGTGCTGATTTCATCAGCTGTGTGGTCTGGGCATTCATGGTTTCTGGAACGTTCTGTTGACCATTCAGAAGCTGTAGATCTCCAAATCTGGATGTTTTATTTGTACTTGAGGGATCTCTTCTGTGTTTGAAAGGACCATCTTTCTTCAGGTACAGCCATTTATCTAAAAAGTGTCTATGGGAAATAGCCATTGCCTGGTATGGGTGGATACAGCATTACTGCATAAATAATTACAGGTAAAGAGCAGTAGCTGGAAATGTGCCTGGATACTTTGCCTGAATCCTCAGTTTGACTTGTTTGAACAAAGGGGGGTTATTTTTTCAGTGGAAAAATAAATAAAATCTTTCATAATGGGTGTTTTGTAGATAATAATAGTGTCACAGAGTCAATAAAGTTAATAAGGGTGTTGTACTCATGAGATCAGAAACTCTGTTGGCAATTGTGATTTTAGATAAACTGTGCTAATCCTATAGGCTTTTCCTCCCAATTATTATTTCTGGTTTTTTTTTTTTTTTATTTGGTGCAAAGGACAAATTCTCACCTCAGTCCAAGTAGCGACAAGGCAACTATGATTTTTTTTTTCCTCAAGGAAATGAACATTTTCTCTTATGCTTCATGTTGAAAGTACAAAAACAGGTTGATAAATTCAATGCTAGTAATTTGCTTTCTTGGAAATGTCACACAGACTTACTAAACAATCTTGAGTTGAAAGACCTATAAAATAAGTATTAATAGATGTTTTTATCATTCTTATACATGGCTTCTTCTTAAAAGTAGAAATAACATACTAGAAAAGCAAAAGTCAAAGGAAAGCAGTTCCATGTAATTTTGGTCTTCAAAACATGAAGCATAACTAGAATTTCTAGCACTTCTCTGGAGATGGGTCCAGTTACATAAGGGTCTGAAAGAGCAAAAGAGATGGGATGTATAATGTCAGGATTACTTTCCTGAAGAAAATGGATTAATCTAGCACAATTATTTCTAAGAAGTGAGTTAACTTTATAATTTCTGTTCTTATTTTACTTTTTATTCTGAAAGATTTCAGGGGCATCTGGCGCTCTGAAATTTTCAGTTGAACAACTCTTGTATATGGAGAATCACACAAACATAAACTGAATACAAATCAATTTATGCTACAACTTATTGGATACAGTAGCTTGGCAAAATTAGGTGTTAGCTTTCTCAGATGTTGCTGGCCTGAAGGATAAACATTGTTCCAGTGTGATCATTGGTGCTTGCCATCGGATTAAATGTAGGTTTGTTAACCGAGGTGGTGCGAACTTTGCCTTTATCTAGGAACAAAGTAGCTCTAGATCTCCTGAAAAAAATTGTCTTTGTGCTTCTAGGCTGGTCCGGGTGTTGTTTTGATCTCAACAGCTCTTTAGGCACTTTGCTTTGTGTTTAATGAGAGCCATGCAACTCTGCTGGGCAAGCTCTGGTTGTTTTTCCAGACACGGTGCTCACCCCAGGAGTGTGCCCAGGATTGCCCTATGGTCCCAGGGTTCTTGTTGGTCAGGGCAAAGCTGACAAACAGCTCCCGAGATGGAAGAGCTGCAGAGCAGGGAGAGGGACGTGGAAGGAGAGCTCCCCAGCTCTCTTTGGTGCGGGGATGGCCAGGGAGACGCTGGCAAAAACTGCTGTGCAGCAGGAACAGAGGTGATTTGTTGAGAGAAAGATGAGGGAAAGAGAGGTTTTCAAAGGGCAAGTATTTACAAAGATTAAATGTTACAGAGCTTGATCTGCAGCCGGTAAACAGGAAAATGCCAGGGTGATATTTCTGATGTGAATGTCTCTGCAGATTAACAGTAATTAAAACTGGTCTTAGTCTGCTTGGGGCTTTCTTTTCCCTCAGTGTCCATATGCTGAGCCATTAATGTTAAGAATCAAGTATATTAATGCCATTTAAAAATGTCTATATTTATTTTTTTTTCCTATAGAAGCTTTACTAGATTATGTACCAAGTCTGTACTGTGTAAACCCCATTGCTCCAGAGTGACACTTCCTCTCTCTGTTATTGTACTTCTTTTTAACTGCATCTCTCATTTATAATCCCATATATTTATGGCACGTCATGTTTAAACTTCCCCATACAAACCACCCCAAAATCAATAATATTAGCTAGACTGGTAGCATGAGTTGCAGACAAGTTTGGTGTCTTGAGAAAATTCTCCTTTGCTGTAGACATGCTTAGGAGCAGAATTTTTTTTTTTGTTTTGTTATTTGCTTGGTTGTTTGGATGGTTCTGGGTTTTTTTTCCCCTTCTCCTGCTTTTGCCTCTTTTCTTCTTTTTCCAAGAATATTTGCATTGAGAAAGAACACAGTGGTCTCTGGAAGGATGCCTTGTTCTTGGGAATATAGAATCCATATAGCTGTGTGCGGGGTTGTGCCCTGCACGTTCTCACCGAGCAGAGTGTGGATCAATTAATCTCCTTGACCTGGTCCCTGGTGCAAGTCCAGCTGAGGGTTTCTCTACATTCACTCCCTGCAAAGTATGAGAAAATAAGACTCTGTCATCCTGGACACAGCTTTCTGTCTATATACAACAAGCAGTCACAAGACAATTGCATCAAAGACTAATTCTAGGGACAAGGATTGTGGCTTAAACCCCTGTATTAGCATAGTGTTGCATATGTATATATTCTAGCACCATCTAGCAGTTTTCCAAGGTAATGTCTAAAACAAGAAAACATAAAATAATAAAACAGTGCTTAATCAAAGTTCATATGTAGTTTGGAAAGAAAATTCCACTGAGTTATCTTTCATGCCAAACCTTATGTACAGATGTAATCTTACTGTTAGACTGGGACTGTTGGGTCCCATTTGTTTCCTATTCCTGCTGGTACAGGTGGCATTTGGAATCAAGCAGTTACAGTCTGCCTAAGCAGTTCTACTGATAAGCAAGGTCATACCAGTGAAGTATTTGCACTTCTCAGAGTATCTGTTTGGCCACTTTACTGTCTTCCACATGAGGGCTGTGAGCACATCAAATAAAAGAGAAATGGTGTTTTGAGCCACAGCAGTGGGAAGCTGGAGTTTGTGACTGAGTCCTGGCAGGTGGTGCAGGGGAGCCTTCCTGAACCCCTGTGTCTCTAATAAAGAGAGATTCAGATTGATGGCACACCTGGTCTAATGCACAGCTACCTGCTTTCCTCCCCTTCCCTCAGGTATGATCCTGTCCTACATGTGCAGTGGGGCTCGTTTCCAAGAACTAAACTGGCAGGATTTAACCTCGTAGAAACCTTTTCCCTGTGAAGGATGCTCAGCAGGTATGCTCTCTGTATCGGGCCCATTAGACCATAATTATCTCATGTTGGGGAGGAATACCAGTGGATTAATCACTTCAGGTAGTTTTGGATCAAAAAAAAGAAATGCACAAATCATTGCACTCGATGTGATGTGAAATGAGACCCATGACAGATGAAAACCTGTGATTTTTTTTTTTTTTTTTACTGAGCATATAATACCTCTGGGATCCACTCTGTTCTCACTGCATGTAATAAAGTCAAGTAAAGGGCAGAGAGATAACTCAACAGTTACTGGTATAAAAGGTTAGAATATAAATGCTATAAATATTAGGTTGCAAGATAAGGCTGTGTAAAGCATAAGGTATGGCTGTCTTTTTTTGAAGGCAAGAGATAAACCCAATCAAGGAAACAGACATAAAACTACAGTCACATAATATTGGATTAAAAAAAAAAAAGCCCAAACCTTTATTTTAAAATAACTAATAAAACTAAGTTCCTACTAGAGTGAAACAACCCAAAGCCATGCAAACAAACAAAAAAACCAAAAATAGCAAATCACCAAAACAATGATACAAACCCCAAAAAGGCAAGTTTTGGGATCTTTGTAAATCACAGCTTCCTCAACTTATTTCTTACAAGCGATTCAAGACCTCAGCAGTTGTCCTTCTGATTAGCTTTTAAATCACTAAGCCCTTATCAGTGCAGAGTAGAACAACTTTTCTTCCCTTTTCTTCCAGCAGATTCATCCTGCCATTTCATTTGAATGCAGCAAAGCACAGCACAGTGTCACTTCCCTCAGAGTTAGTGTAGCTGTTGTATATTCTCTGTCTCTCTTTTTGGGCTGGGAGAGGCATTACTCTGCTTCTCGTGATCTTATCTGTAATGTTGCCCTCATTCTTATGGGTTTAGCCAAGAAGCACGGTACAGGTGCTGTGCTCTGATTTGGGTTGGCTGTTGGCCATTTTGGATGAGTGTAAACAGGAATTTTGGTTTTGAAGGAAGCTCTTAGTTCAGGTGTTTTTCTGTATTCTCCCAGTCAGTGTCTTAGAGGAAGGTGGAAGCTTAGATAAAATATGGCAGTGTGTTTTGACAAAAGGTGGGTGTTAAAAAGAGAGCATTAAGTTTTACTTATCTATCTATTTTTATGTTCCTTGGTGGTTTGGGACACCTGGCCGTGATGCACTGATCAATCTGTAGTGATTGCTGTTGTTTCTGTAAGTGAACAGAGAAGGAGTGTGTTCTTTCCTTTCAAAGTGCTGCTGGTAGCAGCAGACAGAGGAAGTTTTTGGGCTTTGCCCTTGGGCCAGGGTAGGAGCACCTGAGTGATGTTTCTGAACCTTTTCTCTGGCTGAATTGCAGTTACATTTTGAGCTATGCACCTTAGGACTTCAGAACTCTGAGCCTATCCCAAAACAAGGGGTGTGAGCCCATTCATCACTCCAGAAGGGAGGGAACTTCTCACACTCGATCTTATTATGCTCCTCTGTGCTCCTGTAGTCCCTACAGGTATCCAAGAGTTACCTTTCCTAACACATGGTCTCTCATAAAGCAGTATATTATCAACAGTGGGAAGTGAAAGTCAAAACCTTTGGCTTCAAAAACATCATCCTTGCTTGTGTTTCCAGACTGACCAAAGATCTCCTTACCTACTGCTACATCTTCCAAAATTGCTCAGCAACTCTAGATGTTATCCTGCTGTTACTTTTCTTAGTGTGAATAGAAATGTGGCAGGCTTCCAATTCCTAAATTCAAATAGTTTGGGAGACAGATGTCATCTTACATGGAAAAACAAAAAATGTGTGTATTAAATCTGAACAGGAATTGGAAACAGATTGTCATTCTTAAGGTGTTCTGCCTTTGAGACCAGCTGGTTTTTTCACACCTGTAGTTAAATTCTGACATCAGGTATAATTAGTTGTTGGGGTTTTACAAGCTTTCAAGGGGAGGAAAATACATTTCTTTCCATGAATTGTGAAATGATAAAATTATGCCTTTCTAGAAATTCTTCACTGGAGAGGGAATAGACTCAAAGATTCTCTGATACCCAGGAGAACCAAAGTGGCTTGGCCAATAAACCTGCACACAGGCATCAGTTTTACCCGGGGTCTACAAACAGCTCTGAATATTTCTCTGCTGCCTCAGTCTGAAGAAAATAAACACAACTTCTCTGGCACATTCCAAGTGTGTATACACACTTGTAATGCTGTTCTAATTTACCTCCTGTGCTCTTCATCGAGCTTTTGTGTGCAGGACAGACCTTTCTCTGTCTTCTGTACAGGTTAAGGAATTACTTGATTGTTTTGTCAGAAGGCACTGGGATTCATCTACAGAGGGAATTCCTTGGAATCCTTTGAAAGAAAGACTCCTGAGGATACCTGTGCTCAGTTTGAACTCTTACCTCTCCTGCCTTTCAGGCTGTGCACTGGCATATGGTTGTTCCTCTCTGCCCTGAAAATTGCCTCTGTTGTTGGAGATGTGACAGTGGCTGTTCCTAAGTGCCATGACATGTTGGTAAAACACCATTTAAATGAAGTAAATTATCCCTGGAGGTTTTCCACATGCCACTGAACTCTACAAATTTGCTATTCCTCATACTTCTCTAGCCCAGTTTTCTTGGTTTTACTCCCAGTTTCTCGGAAACATTCCTCTGGAGCCTCTACTGCCTTTCTAGATTTAGAAGAAAGTCTGAAACTAGACATAGTATCTTTTTTTCTGTGGCTTATACGGCAGATTTCAAGTGTTCAGGTAGATAACCCATTTATCTCCAGTTGCACAGATAATGTACTACTTTCTCACCTTCTACTCTGCAATTAAAAGGAAAACCAAAGAGGCAGAGCAAACTCTGAGGTTTAGAGCAGTGAGTAGAGTGAACATGAAGGGATGAAATATTTAATGACAGGGAGTCTCACTGTGTAACCCATCACTCATTTGTGATGATGTAAAACCCCTTTGCCAGCCTTTCCAGCCCTTTCTGCTCTCCATAGGTTCTGTTTTGGTTGCTGCCTGGTTTACCTTTGCTCTTCTCCAGCTTTTCAGTCTCTGGGGTGAGTTTATAACCATAAGCTCAGCGAAGAGGAGGAGTAGGAGAGCCACTGACCTGTGCCACTGGAATAACGTCGATAGGCTGTCAAGTGGCATCATTACACTTCCGTTAACCACTTAGATAGACACACAATTACATGCCAAAGAAAAATAAGTGTGTAAAAGAGGAAAAACTGTTCAGGCAGTATCAGGAGAGAACAGAGATGTCAGTGAAGCAGTGACTTCCTGTGAGAGCTTTCTGTTTTGGATAGCATGTAAGAGTCAGCTTGGGAAGCTTGGAGGGACAGAGAGAAAGAGGGAGGAGAAGGTGGCAGGGATCAGTACAGGCATTTTCCAATGCAGACAGAAAATTCACTCTTTAAACAAGTCAAGTGACCTGCGGCCTGAACATTTTTTGGAGGTTTATGAATGACCCTGTAGTAGCTTAGTGTCAGGAAGTGGCTGGAAGCAGCCATACAGAAAATTCCATGGCAGATGAGTGAGCTGATCCATTGCAAATAGCAGCGTTTATTAATTTTCACTCTAAAACGGAAACAAAATAGAAGTAATGTATTTAGTGCCCAATACATCTGGGCGACAGCTTGGGGTAAAATGCTCTCTTATCACCTACTGAGCAGAAGTGAAAAGGCTCATCAGTGCTGCATTCTGAAGACATTTAGATGAACAGTTGCTGCGAGACCGCACAGATGGTTTCACAGTATCCGAGTGTTACAGCTGCGAGTGCAGCCTCTGCCTTCAGACACTTGGGCTCCAGGGGAACCTGAGGGCTGTCAGTGCAGGGCGAGCACCAGCCTGGCCAGAGAGGACTGAAGGTTAAAAGCTTAGGAAGTGTGGCTTATTGGACACATGGGCAACGGGAAGATGCATTAGAGCACTACCATGTGGCACAGGACTCTTACAAACAGTGGTTCCTGATAGGGTTTGGACAGATTGATTTCTCTTTCATTCAAAAACTGAGCTTTGCGTTTAGCATTTTTTGGGGGGAGGTTCATGCTCCTCATAGATTAAATACATTTTAAAGGTAGGAATATTTGACGGATTTGTCTCTCCAGCTTTGCAAAAACCAAAAGAGCTGAAGACATTTTTGTACTTCGAATTTAATATTGCACGAGGTGCACAATTGCTTCCTCTCGTTTCTAACAGTTATTATTAATGGGAGACTTTAGTAAGGCTGTATCCTTATGGTAGGAAAAATGGGTGCTAATGTCTTTGCAAACAATTCGGTGGGTGAGGGTATGGGTGTTAACGTCCTTGAAAGGAGTCTTACCCACTTCAAGCTGGAGGTTTTTCACAGAACCCAGACTGTTTGACTCCTGAAGTAGATAAATAGATCCGCACAAGGCGGAAATTCTGAGCTTTGGGCGAGAATGACGGGTTCAAGGGGGGAATACGTGGTAGGCGGCTCGGGAAGTCTGTACCTCTCAAGTACCTCAGCCAGTGGGGGAAAAGAGACCCATGGGAAATGCCCGTGGTCTCTCCCTTTATTCGAATAAAGTTACGGGACTACTCTGTCTCCTTTTGGACATGAACCTCTGGCGTCGTGGATTTTCCGGACACTTACTCTAGTATAGCAGCTGCCATAAGTTTGGCTGGTTATTGAAACTTGTGATTAAAGCAATAGCTGTTTTCCAGTGATCTCCAGGAGATGTGAGGCTGGAAGGAAAGGCTGCAGGGGTGTGATCAGACCACCTCACAGCACGGACCAAAGGATATCTCCTAATAATCTCTGCAGGAAACCATAATTTCTATTTTGACTAGGGCATTTCTCTTAAAAAGACAGGTTTGTGAGTATGCTGGTAATAATACAAGATACGAATGCTGTTCCCTAGAGTGGAACACTTAAACACACAGCTCTAATTTCTCTGAATACTAATGTAGACGTTCCTGTGCCAAGAAGGGGAGAAAAGTAGTCAAAATAAGCATAAGGCCTAATTTAGTTCAGTTAGAGGTGAACACCTTTAAGTACACAGGGTTGTTGGAGTTTATGGAATTATTAATGTTTTTAAATCATGTATTCTTACAAGTGCAGCTGAGTGGGGTTTGGATCGTTAATTTAGAAACAGCTTCTTCATGTGGTGAGGACACAAGCTAAAGGGAATAATCTGAATTACTTTTTGGAGTGGAATCGTTACTTCACACTAATCCTTTTGCTGATGCTCTCAAACTTAATTAACTGAAATTTAATTCAGTTGGTGTCGATTCACTTCCAAAGCCAGTTAAACTAAGCTAGAGACACACTTTTACTAATGGCTGTAGCTCAGACATGTTTGTTTAGCAAATGTCTGCGTTGTGCTGTTGCCAAAGGCTACTGTTCCTGTCCAGTAATGAGAAGACCCATGCCTTGCAGCTCAAGCTGTGAGAGGGGGTGATTTGATCAGCCTGGTAAGGTCTGCTGAACCCTCAGCCTCAACTAAAAGCCATGGAGATAAGAGCGTTATCAGTGGCTCGCTGCTCTCCAGCATCTATTTCACAAAGACTCTTCTGCAGCAGTTTGTATGGGTCTTTCAGCTGGTGCTGGTAAAATGACGACTCATTCGTTTTGAGCATCGCGTTCCGAATTGGAAAAAAAGGAGACAGCATTTAAAGGAAACTGGAAAACTTTCCTGATACTTCAGATGTTCACTCTGGTATTTTGGGAAAAGAACAAGAATCAGTTTTTCAAAGACTTCCTTGTGACTGCTATTGCACCCCAGAAAAACCAAATCACAAGTCTCTTGTCTGGGACTGTCTAATTCTCTGATTTTTGATACGCTGGCATGAATAGTTTGAGTTATGTATTGATTTTAAAATCTAACTAGTAATTAAATGGAGACATGGACAATCTGTACTGTGCATTTTCTGTTGCATCCTGAAGTGGATACTTCTCATTTTACTTAATCATTAACTGGAGTTGTACTGTTTGGGAGGGATAATGTGCATAATTTTTAAACTAATGGCAGAATAAATAACATTAGTTAATTTCACAATTCCATTTTCATGCTACTACAAGAGTTAAGAGAAAAATAACATTTCTCAACGTTCTTTGAAAGGCTGTTCATCAGACTGATCAGCAAGTACTAGCAAACTGAGGCTATGTGATAATGTAATAAAAATATAGTTTCTAGATGTGTATGAGAAATGTACATTTGGTAATAAATACAAAATTTTAACTGTGGTTATTTAAGTATCAGTCTTGGAGGAGGAAATTTCTCCAATCTCTTGTTACTGTGGAATTGTCCAGAATGATGTTCGTTTTCAGATATTTTGCAATTATTGATTTTTGGTAGCCTACAGTGTATTTGGGTGAGATACTACTTCCAAGTACTCTTGTTGTTGGCTCAGTTTCTGTGGTAACTGAGGGACAAATATCATCACCACTACTACAGGGAAGCCAAATGGAGCCTTTAACTACTCTGCTCTTCTGCCTTTGTCTATTACTTAAGATCAAAAATCTGCCAAAACTTGAGCTGGGTTAAGCTACAGAGCAAAAGAAAACACTGGTGATTCACTTTTTTTTTGTTTTTTAAGCATTCCTTGTGTCACATATGGAAGATTCTATAATTGCTTATTCGTTTTTTTCCCTCTACATGCTTGCATTTTTTTCTCTTTCCTGGTGTTGTGGCTCTTGAGCTGGGGCCTCAGGGGCAAACTGAACCTGTATCAGTGCACATCAATCATTGACCTGTGAACAGAACCACTGACAATGCTCTAAAGGACATCACTCTGCAGAAATTGGCTCAATAGGAGGGAAAAATATCATCATTTCTCTGAAGGGCAGTTAAGCCTCACAGATCTGTGACTTTAAAATTTTTTTTGAGTAGCTGGAAAACAAATGGATATCATTCCCAATGATGCAGGTTACCTTAATATTGAAGGGGTGCCTTATCTTCACTAAAGGGGCTTCAAGAATGAAGATGCCCACTGATTTCCATAAGCTGCATATCCTTGTCATTTCATGGCTAAAAAAAATTGGAAAGACCATAGAAATGGATGCTCAGTTTTCAAGTGGAGAATGTTGTTGTTAGAGAGAAGCTTGTATTTGAGTCAATGCCGATCAACATATAATATTCAAAATGATTGTGGTCAAAGTAATTCTGCAAATGGAGTGAATAGACAGGAGATGGTTTATTGACATTCCTAAGAATGTCAGTATATTAATGACATAGGCGAACCTGAAAGAAATGCAGAGAAATCATGTGAGCTGAAGTTACTGAGTGAAAAAAATGGCAGATGTAACTCTGTATAGAGAAAGGCAAAGTGATGGATGTAAGAGAAAAATAATCCCATCTGTACATATAAGATGATGGATTCTGGACTATCTCTTTCAGTTAGGAATCAGATTTTAGCACCCTGATGGATGGTGTGGTGAAAATATTAGCTCGATTCTCAGTACTCTCCTAAAAAGCAAATATGTTAGATATATTGTGGAAAGAATAGAGAATCAAACCCATCCAGAATCCTATGCCTATTACTGGATTTCTCTGCTCAATAGGCTTCTGGGTACAACTGGAAAAGGTACATAGGAAGGTGTAAAGGAGGTTCTGAAACTTCTGCACAATCAATGATACAGAGGAAGAGCCTTTTGGTTAGAAAAGAGGTTGCTGAGACAGAATGTAATGGAGAGGCAGAAACAGGGAACATTTTGTTCATTTATTTCCTCCCCAATAGAAAAATTAAGGGATATCAAATTAAATCAGCAGGTGGTCCGTTCAGCACTGATAAAAAGCAGCAGATTACATAGCTTTTAGAATATTCTGCATGCTAGAAGTTTACATAAATTCAGAAAAGCAATAGGGCAATTCCTCTGAGGACTGAAAAATATCAAGACATTGTTTCTGCCTCCAGAAATCTCCAAACTCTCATTTTCTGGAGACTGAAAGGGTACTTGGGGGAAATGAGACTGCATTTGTCTTGAACATGTAGCTCCTCTTGTGTGACATGCCCCACTATCAGACAGGCTGGGCTGGCTACTGGACATGAGAGGTCTTTGATTTGTTCAATGGTTATGTCTGGATGTATGGAGAAAAAAAAAAAAGGAAAGAAACAAAGTGCCCTGACTTCTACTTTGTCCCTTCCCTTTGCTAGAAGTCCCTATATATCAAAGAAGAAGAAAAAAATTAAAATCTTTGCCTTGTTTAAGGAGAACAGATTGTACAGCTTCTTATGCCAATTCCTTTTTGAAGTGTTGCCAAACAGAGGACTATGTGAACAATGGAAAAGGCTGAGTCCAATGATTTTTCTCCTTTAAAAAATACACTTCTGAAAGCTTGTAAGCATTCCTGCTTTGCCGGCTATACTGGCAAATGCTATCTTTAATGGATCATGGATTAGTGTTTCATAAATTTAAGCTTAAAATTAAAACCTGAAAAGGTAATTTCTCCTATCTAACCCACAAGGGAATGGTGTTTTGTTCAGCTGGCAGGAGCAGTCTTTTTGTGAAAACATAGCTAATCTGAAATACAATAAGTTGCATTATTCCCCATTCCCTCTGCTAGCCATTTTGTTAGGCTGTCCATCCTTTTACTTTTCTTAGCAGGCTAAGAAAAAAGGGTTTAATTGTACAAGGGAGATCATTTGCACACAATTGCTTCTCCCAAGAAAATAAATTATTTCTATTCTTCCTGATAATTTCTTCAAGGCCCTTTCTCATTTGTGTAACAAGCCTTGTGTAGGTGTTGGGTTTGAGCTTGCCAGTGACTCCAGAGGTCAGAGCCCCCTTGGCCAGTGACCCTGGGTATGAGCAAGGTGTATTTCCCCCTCCCACCCTGCCCTCTGGTCCTCTGGGGACCAAGCAGAAACTTCTTGTTGTGTGTCAGTATTAAGCAGGGCAGTTTTTGCTAGCATAGCAGGATGGTTCCTCTTCATCCTCAGCCAAGAAGGTATTCTGGGTCAGCTGGGGAAAATTCTCCTCAGAGAGAAGTGTTGGCTGAACAGAAGTTTTGCTGTGGTAGGAGAAGCCTGGTTTTCCACTAGATTCCAGTGGTACATACCAAGTTCTCCTTGCTGTTGGCTTTTCTGTGAGACAACTGTTCTCTAGCTCCTCAGTTTGTTTTTTATTTGGCTGGAGGAATCACTGCAAATGAATTAATTAAGAGCTAAACATTTATCTTCAGTATTTCTAAGTTTGCAGAGCAAAAGGGTAAACCCAACAAAACCTGGGAATGGCTATAATTTATTGCTATTATTATTATCATTGCTGTCTGGACTCTGCAAACATTTGTCCTACCACAGGGACAGCCTGTCCCTGCCTTCTCTGAACTGCTCCGTGGGATTTATGAATTTCATTAGAATTGATCCCACTTTCAAGGGGATTTCTCATTCCTCTGAACAAGCAGGAATGCTTTCCAAGCTACCCAGCAACAAACAGTTTTATAGAAAGTGCTGTGGAGAGGCTTTTTTCTGAAGATTTTATTCTCTGTTTTCCTCCATTTTCTCAATTTTTCTAGCTTCCTTTTGTGTTCCCCTTTACCTGTCTCTGACTCACAGAATATACAAGAGGTAGCTTTTAAAATGCCTGTGTGTACTTATAAGGCCTTATTTTTTTTACAGAAATTTTAACTATGATTTACCAAAGAATTAATAGAATGAAAGAAAGAGAGAGAGTGACAGAAAAAGTTGACAAGTTTAGTTGTTGACATTGATTATACCTTAAGTTTGGGTAAATTGTTGCAGTCTAAGAAGGCTGAAATGGACCCTTTTTTCCTGGTTGTTTTTTTTTTTTTCATCATGTGCACGTAGCTGATTTCAATGACTGCAAGGGTAATTATTTCTTTGTTTGCCAGGAACATTCAAATTGCTATGGTTTCCAAAGAAAATGTACCCAGACTCTCCAAAAGTAAGTGCACAATAGGCTATTACATCTGCCTTTTCTACTGGAGTTATTTTAAGTAAAAGTGATGCACAGCAATTAACCCTTTGTGCTTGAGGATGCACGTCAGAGACTCAATCAATGGGCATTTAACAGAATAAAGGGACAGGATGAGAAATTTCAAGATTAACTTCTGAAAAGTGCCCAGTGAAACTACTGGGAACTTCAATAATAGTAATCTTTCAATAGCATATTGGATTTCTTAGGTGGTTATCTCATGGATTACATCAATAAAATACTATTTTCTTTTACTCATGTTGAAAAATGTGGAGGTGAAGTTATAACTTGGAAGACTGAGATGCCATGTGCTGCTGGAGACAATTCTATTGGAAGTGTAGACTTTCCTGACTTACAGCCTTGCCTGAAACCTGGCCAAATCACAGGCCTGCCCCTAACCCTGCTGAAATCAACCCCTCTCTTCATTTGTCACACAGATAATTTCTGTTCCCCTGAGAAAAGGGAGCCACTTCAAGAAATACCTTTCTATTTTTATTTTTACCAGAAAAAAGAAAGGAGATTGAGGTGTCTCAATCCAAAGCTGAAAATGGTTTTGAAAATTTCCCAGTGAGTGTATCAGGTCACTTCAGAAGTCCTGGATTGGAAAGCATGAATAACTGATGCTGAAATCCTCAGGGTTTTGAGGCAGCCAGCTAATCCTGTGACCTACACAGAAATGCATCTGACATTGGTTAGGTTTTAAGCCCAAGTTAATTTAAGACAATGGAGAGGTTTCCATGATTGGTTTCATGGGGATGTATTTCCTTGCTTCTGGTACTGGTAAATAAGCAATTACCTGAAAGGCAGCAGAGTCTCCTGGAAATTTCACCCATCTTCAGTGTAGAAGTACAGAATTCTAATTTTAAAATAATAAGGTATTTAATAAAGATAGTTTCCATTATATTTTAATCAAGTTCATAAACTTGTGTAATTTTCTGTGGGGTTATTTAATCATTTTACGATGCAAGAACCTGTAAAGAGACCTCCCTGTGATTGCACCTGATTTGTTAGAACACAGTGGATTTCTTCTTATTTGGTTAATTCTGCTGACTGTAGATGTGGAGAGAACCTCACATTTTCACTCTTTATTGTAAATCACCAGTGGTGTTGGTAGTTGCACGTTCTTATTTACACTTCAATATTCTAGAGCACATTTTTTACAGAGAAAGACTGAGTAAAGAAATACAAAGCCTGGTGGCTTGGCTGGAGTTTCTGCATTGTGTACACTTGTGTTTAATATATTGACAAGATATTTTCACATCTGGTAACTGTAGACTTTGGGAGTATGTTTGCAGTGGCAGAATTTCTATTTTGATAAAAGGAGAGCAATAATTTCAATGAATAGGGAGGAAACAATGGGCAGGAAATGCAGTTGCTTTTGACAAGCATTTATCTTTTTAAGCTGAACATATTTCCTCTGTGCATCTCAGTGCCTCAGAAAGCTCTGCTGTGAAATCTGGTGCTGCTTTGACTGGTGAGGGAGAGAATGGGAACTGCACATTTGTGGGCCCTGTCAAAATTAAACTATTAAATGACTAGATTGAATGTAGTGCAATGAAAAAAGTCTTTGAAAAACCCTCTGTGCTATGAAGAGGCAGGAAAATAGTTAGGGTTTTATGCATTCGGTATTCCTGCCTCTTCGAATTTAACTAATTGTTGGCAAAATGCTTGCTTGATATCTGAGATTCTTCTGTGTTGAGATTTAAACTGGGAGGCTGTTCCTGCTGATGCTGTTTTCTTAAAGACTTGAAATTCTGCTTGATACACAAATCCCTTTTACAGTTCAGATGCCTCTTGCACTTGACTGCATCAGTGATTCAGATAATGACTTTGATAGGGGATTTATTGTGTTTTAATGGAACTTACAGTTGGGGATTCTTTTCCCTTTATGAGGGAATTTATACAGTGTAGTTATGGTAACTAATCTTGATTATCTGTCACACAGGATCTTCACTGATGCTGGTTAGAGTGGGTTAGGAGAGAGCTTCTGTAAGATTGTGTTGGGTTTCATGGACATTTCAGGGGGTTTGTTGTGTTTGATTCAGTTTGTAAGAGTGCGTGCTTGTGTTGGGGGCAAAGCTCAGGCAGAACAATCAGAACTCCTGTCATTAGGGCTTTCCCCTGGACAGTAAGAGATCCAAAAGGTCAAAAGTCTGTGGTAAGGAGAGGCTTGAAACTGGATCCTAAATAATACTGCCTATTCTTTTTAGCTCTTCTAGGGTGTATGTGGTTCTTTAGTTATGCAACTCAAGAAAAGGTCTTGGCCTTACATGGAAAATTCAGTTTGTGCAGAAAAGCATTGAAAATTCTAAACCTTTCTTGTCAGATCTAACACTCAGCACTCTGAAAATTGAATTGTAAAAGTAATAACTCTAGGCAAATCCTGGGAAGAGAAGACTCGGGGGAATCTCATAAAAGTGTGAAGGCAGGATATAAAAGAGATGGAGCCAGGCCATTTGTGCCTGGAGAGATGGAGACAAGAGCCATGTGAAAAAGAAAAACATTCAAGAAAGTCCAGATTGTGCTTATCAGCGTAAGTGTTGCTGCTCTGGAGATCACTTGGCAGTCACTGTGAGGGTCAGCAGTGGAGGCACGTACATCATGAAGACAGCAGGAGAGCAGGCAGCTGCTGAAGTACACGTGCAGGTCCTGTAGCTGAGTACCACAAATATCTTTGTGAAGAAGGAAAAAAACCATCAGGATCTCACCAAGGTAACTTATTACAGTAAGGATTTTGAGAAAGAGGATCAGAAGAAATGTTCCTGATAAAGCCATTGTTTGTATCAGGTTTCTACCTGGGGTGCAGCAGATCAAAATATGATGTGTTGGTGTTGCACAGAGACGGGGTAGTTCATGTGCTCAGTGTGCAAGAGCTGGATTGCTCTCAGCATGTGTTTGTTACCTGGCACGTGTTTTACCAGACAGACAGTTTTGCATGTGTATTTACCTTAATTTCTACATTTTGGCTCATTTGCATTTTATCTTCATGAGCTGAGGATAAAAATGAAGCTTTTCTGAATGTTTTACTAACCCTGAATTGCCCATCTCTTTGCCAGCTTTCCTTCACTACATTCCTCTTTTCCACCCTCTAGATTATTTTCTAATAGTTTAGATATTATATTGCTATTTAATCTTCTAATTTCTATTTTTAGTTCTCATTAGATTCTATCTAGTTTTCTATTACTGCTTGTCCTCTTCTCATATGACCCTTTCCATTTTAGATCCCATCCTTTCTTTCAAAAGCAGCCTTAAAACCAGTTCTATGTAACTGGGAGCATCTCAAAATGCATCATTATTCACTCAGTGCTCTCCAAGTTGTGGCTGCTCTTCTCGAAACAAAAGACTGCTCTAAGCAGCACTGGTGCTTAGGTATATTGGGGAGGACTCTTTTTTCCCCCTTCTTTCAACTCATCACAGGTTTGGATCTTACTGACCATCACTGTTAGTGATGAAAGACAATTATAGCAGTGCATCTGAGCATGGCCTTTTGCAGGAAAGGTAATATCCTGAGAATTACAGTCATCCAGCACTAACATAGCAGTTAAAATAGGCCCATGAGGCCTGAATATTCTGCAACAGCTCTGCAAGCACTATGTTGTGTGTCATATATGCTATAAAGCCCTAGGATGAGGTAAAGGATTAAGCTACTGATTCATTCTGTTTGGGACTGACTCTTGCCAACATGAGAATCCAAATAATCTCTGTCATTAGGCTTTGCAAAATGTAGTCGATGGTTGTTGTAGCTTTGGTAATCTAAAGATATAAAGGAGAAGCAGCACAGAGTGAGTGTCCTTTATTAACCAAATTGGCAGCAAGGCAGTGGCTGTGCCAGCTGTGTCTAAGGCTGTTTGGTTATTTCAGTAGGAGTTCACAGTGTGTAGCATAGTGTTTGGAGGTATTTTACATCAATAGGTTAAAGACAGGAATTCTAAGCTCTTCTGAAACTCTGCTACAACATTTTACAGTGTCCTTCAAATTTTGTGAGCTAGTCAAGGGGTTAGAGCTGCCAAGTGTCCTGGGAACTATGGTGTTTCATGGAGTTGTCCTTTTAATCCTCTGAGCACTAAGTGAGGTAAGTGAGGGCTGAGAATACCCTGTCACTGCTCTCTTTGGAGCCATTGAGAAGAGGCTGTTTGTATGTGCTCAAAAATGTGACCATGGAGGAACTTCCCTCCCTCACCCAAAAAATACAGTGGTTAGCGTCAAAAAGTTTTTCTTGCCAATTTGAAAGAGAAAATTCAGAACACCCTTCTAAAAGTGATGATAAAAGACGTGTCCAAGTCACAGTCTCTGCAGTTGACAGCAGTGCTCTTTTAAGGAGCTACCTCAAATACATGCTCTTGTGCTGAAATAGTCTTCTGGATCATGATTTTTCTTTTTTCCCTGTAACTGGTTTTCACAGCTTGGTGGTGGGTTATCCTTACTGTGCTCTATTTTTGCCTTCTTTTCTTCTATGGGCTTTGATTCAAGATGAGGCACTTTGCTTTAATTACATCTGCTGTACTTGTCTGTCTGTACTAACTAATCTCTCCCTGTTTTTGGTGGTTAATGAAGAGCAGGCACCAAACCTCACAAGCCAGTGGATTTGGTTATACAAGAATAATTATATGCAGCCCTGTAAACCTTCCTAATATTTGTGTGTCTGTCTTGCAGGGATCTACTGCAGGATAAAAAGCTCAGTGGAGCAATAGCACTAGACAAGCTTTGAATTTAATTATATATGTATTTTTAAAAAGATGCAGTGCTTTGATCCCCTGAATCAGCACTACCATGCAAGAGTAGCCTTGCAGACAATGAACAGTGAATGAGCATAACCAGCAAAACCAGACAAGCCACTAATGGTTGCATTTAATCTTTGATTCTGCAAATATGGCTCTGGTTAATGCCAGTGGAAGGTGTTTATATATGCAAAACCCAAATTGCATACTTAATTAGAGACTGACACTGCAGTGAATTAGCAAAGAAAGTGAGAACATTCACTAGAAAGACACCTAAAAAAGACAGATTAAGGTTTGTGATTTCTTTAGGGCTGGATAAACCAACTTAAACAAGATTTAAAACCAAACAACAAACAAACACAACCCCAAACAAAATAAGAAAAAAGCCCTCAAACAAAAGCCCAAACCAAACACCACAACCAAATCCCAGAAAAACAAGGAAGCAAACAACCTCCCCTGCCTAAAATGGATAGAATTGACTATGAGTTACCTCTGAACATTATAAAACTTCAGTTTTCCATCCATCATTTATGCAGCTGCCCGCCCAGAATGAAATGGAAGTGGTGAAACAGTGACCCTCTGGAGAGAAGCAGAGTTGTGTTTGAGAGCTGGAAACCAAAGGACTTTTCTGACAAATAAATTCAGTAAAGTACCTGAAGGTATTGAAAGACCAGAGAGATGCCCCAATAATGTCATCGTAATGCTGCTGCTCATCAGACACCTATTTTGTTTCTGTGATCAATGTCTTCTGCTGGGGAGTCCTTGCAGTCAGATACCTTTCTTTCCATGCGTGGCTTTTTGCACAGCAGCCACTTAACCACACCAGGTAGCTAAGAGGAGTCACTTTGAATGAACTGCTCTGTGCCTGAGGTATGAAAATAACTCACAGTGTCTCACAAGGAGATGCATTCAGTTTGTAGATAGTATGAAACTAATTATGGGCTGGCAGGAAGGCTAACTTTCCTTTTTCCTCTCTATGGGTTAATCTCTGTGTGAAGATTCACCATCTTCTACACGTGGGGTTTTTTTTAGGGAGCTGGAGCTTCCTACGCAAAATGCTCTAATTGTATTTTATGAAATAATAAGTTTTCACCTTGAAACCAACAAATGCAGGAAAAAAGCAGCCCAAGTGTATATTTTGAGTTGACAAGATAGCTGATTGTTTAATCTCCCAAGAGTCCCTGTGCTATTAAAGAACTTGTGTTTTGCTGTTCTTCTTTCAATTACAGAAATAATTCTCTCTCCCAGGCACAGTGTTTGAATCTTTTCCAGAGGTTTTTAATGACTTGAAGGCTGACAGAAATTATTTAACATTTTAAAGTCTCTTTCCAAAGCTAAGAGGGTCTTTTAAGAGCCTGTAATAATTTTTATGGTCATGGTATATTGCCTCTTGATTGAAAAATACTCTGGAAAAGGAAGATGTGGGAAAGAAAGATGTAGGTGGTGAAGGAGAGACAGGTTTTTGTATTTTCCTTGATTCTAGAAGGGGTTTTATACTTTGGTACCTGGATAATTGAAAGATAGTGGAATTGTGGGAAGGAGGAGGATCAGGATAAAGCTTACTTCAGCAGCCTGAATGTCAGTGAATATAAACTGTTCATTCCTTGCTTGCTAAGTGTTCTTGCTTTTTACATTTATATAGACATGTACACTGGAACTTGGCCCTTACAAAATGTATTGTGATATATGTAGCTTCCCATTCTTTTTTGCAGGGACTTCGGGGCTTTTTTTGGCACCTCTGTGTGGAGGTTTTAGAACAAGAAGGAGTTAATATGTTTAAGTCCTGATCACTATGAAACAGCAAGGAAATAGGACATAAAGTACTGATGTGAGGTGGTGTGCCTGCCCTGTTCCAGAGGAAGTCCAGATTGGAACAGGTAAAGGAGGCCTTTTCTCTGGGCATTTGATGGGTTGTGCTTTCTTGTGTGTCTCAAGCTGATGAGCTTGTCTGCACTCAACATCAGTTTTAGCTGGTTGATCTATCCTGATGTCACCATGCTCTGGTCACTTTTCCTGCTGCCTTTCTGCCAGAGGTCCCAGTCTGTTCCTGCAATCAGCTTGTCTAGGGTGGGAGCTGTGCTTGAATTGGTGTTGAGGAGGTGTCCTCTACTAGCCTGGGTGGCACTTTTTTACTTCCAAAGCTGTCTGCAGAAGAGAGTTGATTTTTGCCTGTCTTGAACATTTCTGTGTCTTGTGACATTTTATAATTTTACTGAAATATGGTGAGAAATAACTTTGAGTGGTAATCTCTGTTGACTGACATTTATATATATAGATACTTTGTTGATACGGAGTTTTATTCCATAAAACCTTGTTCTGCATGGATATTTTGCTGATGATATGAGTAGTAGGATATTGAGTGTTTAATCTGCTTTTGTTACTGGAATTAAAGTTGTATTCTGAGATATCAAAGAATTTTACTCCTGAAGTATAAAAATTCTGGATATGGCACTTGCAATATGGAAATCTTTTTCATTACTGATTCTTTGTGTGCTCAAGAAAATGCTGGCAAAAAATCTTGCTTTGAGACAAAACCATCCATGGCTGTTTGTATGCTTATAGAATTTATTTTTTCTGTTTGCTTTGCCTACTTGCTCTAAGAGATGAAGTATTTCTTTTCAGTTGGGGAATTATATCAAGCCTTTAGATAGCTACCCAAAGGAAAAAAAAAAGTCAGAGCTCTAACATTTAAAAAGTCTTGCCAGAGGAATGGCTTTATTTTGTTACCTCAGTGAATATCATAGTGTTTTGCTTTTCCTTTATTCTCTTTCTGATGCTTAGAATAATAAATAATAATGATACTTTGCTCTTACACGGTGCTTTTGTCCATAGATCTCAGAGAAGGTTATAAGAGAGGTCAGTATTATTGCCTTCTTCAAGATGGAGAAGCATAGAGGTGAATTGGGTTTCTGAAGGTTATGCAATGTGAGTGAGCTGGCAGAGAAATTTCTGTCAGTGTCATTTTTCATTAGAAAAAGCTGAATCACTGAAATCTTTCATAGAAATTCATTAGTGTCCAGGAAATTGTGCATCT
Organism: Climacteris rufus; assembly: GCA_013398175.1. NCBI lineage: Eukaryota > Metazoa > Chordata > Aves > Passeriformes > Climacteridae > Climacteris > Climacteris rufus. The sequence continues at coordinate 1,344,893 of VZRZ01003270.1, forward strand.
CTAGAAGCCAATGAAAATGTCACATGGTATAACAAAAGACCAGCTAAAAGCCTGGTGTCAAGGGCATCTGGTGTGGACAGGGAAGACCTAGGTTTCACTTTTAGAACTGTAGTGAGAAGGGATTTGAGTCTGTCTCTCTCAAGGGAATATCCCTGTCTGTAGGTGTGGAAGGTTGCTTAGTCATGCCCCCATCAGACATAGCACGTCCTTTCCAGATAGACAGACCAGATAACAGTGGGTCTGCTGAAGGGTCTTAGTCCCCTAAAATCTGGCTCCAGGGTCGATCCTGGGTGTGGATTGGATTTTCTGTGTGTTAAGGAGTGAGTGCATTTTATAGCTTGAACAACTTTAGTATGTAGGGAAGAAAAAAGCATTCATTACAGTTAAGAAAACTCTCTTCTATGTGGCTGCCTTTCTCACAAAACTTTTTGGAAGTGTTAATATTTCAAATTGGGTAATGGAAAGTTTTGGAGGAAAGGAAGGAAAGAAAACAGAAGGATAGATGGGCACAAACATACTGTAAGGTCAGTATGATATTTTCCTCAAGAACCCCATCAGAGGGTATTGATTTTACAATGACCCATCTAGGAAATTTTGGAAACAACAACCAACCAAGTGTTCCTCTTTTCAGTCCACTAACTCCACTGATGATTTTGGACAAGGGATGATGTTCACCTGCAGAGAGGGTGTGCCTTTTTCCTAGGAAAAGCTGAAAATAAAAATCAAACCAAGCCTCTCTGGCTGAGTATTTCACATGACAATTTCAGTCAGACTTGAAAATACAAAGTTCAGACTGAATGTAAAGTCACTGTTGCATTTCACGTATGTAAGCCTGAAGACAAGAAAATTTGGGATAGACAGCTGGATGCAGCTTGATGCAGCAAAGAACAGCAAGATAAATTTAAAAAAGCAACTTATTTTCAGTACTTTAGATTGAAAAACTGAAGAAGGGCTTTATTTTTGTGCAAGTCTTTGGAAGATGTATTGGTAGTCTCACATCAGAGACATTCTACTTCAATAATTTTTAGCAACAGATGCCCATCGCAGGAAAGTGCTGCTAACTCCTCTCTGCCTTGTAAGAGATCCTTGCTATTACCTCAGTCAGTAATAAACTGCCTGAGATTCACAGTCAGTGTAACAGCCTCCCTGACTGTGATTGTGAACCTCATTATAACTTTTCCCCATACTAAAAGTCCAGTTCTTCTTAATCCTTGTCTTATATTTGTAAATCAGTTCCTGTCATAGGAGAGTATTATACAAATTAAAAAATAAAAAAAAATTGTGCATCTGCATTAATCAAATGAATAGTGTGCTGAAGGAAATGTCAGGCCTATTAGCTTGTCAGTGATCGGCAGCAGAAAAGCTGCTTTCAGCTAGTTTGCATTGTTTCTTTGACGTTAATTAACAGACTTCCTCCCTTTTAAAATATGATAAAAGTGAGAGGGGGGAAGGCCCCAAGATATGTTGCTGTAGTGGGCGTGGAACAACAGGTCTGGCACACGTGAAGATCTTTTAGCACCTTTGCTTTTCGGATGGTTGTCCTGTGTCTTTGTTTGCAGTATGTGTGACTCCTAGGAAGTCAGAATCTAGCAAGCTATCAGACAGGTGTCACCCTTTGTTCAAAAAGGAGTTTTGGGTTGCCTGGATAGACAGGGACAGCAGCAAGGGTTCTGACCTTGCTATGACTACCTGCAAGATTAAACCATGCAGTAGCATCTGACTGTGCCTCCAAGTGGACACTGTGCCAGAGGCCTGACTTCAGCTGTGCCCAAGCAGCAGACAAGAGCATGGTCTTTGATTCGTGTTCTCACCCAACCTTAACCCTGTGTGGAAGGTCTGTTCAGTGCCCGAAAACTGCTGACTGTCATCTTCTCTACAAACAGACTAGAAACCTTTCTGTAGTCCTGGGTATTTTCTACACTTGCTATTATCAGAAAATGCCTATGAGAGAAAGGTAAACTTTCCACCCCTTATCAGGCCCTGCAGTGGTTCATTCTCAAAGCAATTGAAAGAATTATGCATGGCTTTCTGAGGTCTGTGAGGAAAAAAACCCACGAGCTGTTTGGGTTTAGTGAGTTATTAGGGAAGCTAGTCCACTGAGCACCTCATCCATCACAGGGCTCTTCCCTCAACCACAATTTAAATAAGATATCTACACACTGTCTCCCCAGTGCTTCATCCAGTAATTCTATCACAGGAAGGCAGAGGAAGTGCTTGGTGTTTTACTTGGCTGTGCTATGAGAAAAGGCAGTGTTTGGAGCAAACTATGGCTGAGCAGGATTATGTGCTGACAAACAACTCAGCTACTTCTCAGAAAAGGTGATATATGAGTAAAATCCAAGGGTGCCGGTGAGTGGACTTTCAGGTGATCTAGAATCAGAATTAGGAATGTACTTGAGAAAGATGATTGTAAAATACTGTTACCACTCATTTTGTTGCCATTCAGATGGCTCTTGTAATCCACATTTCACTTTCTAGAAACTGGTGCTTTCAGCGTGCAAGCAAATGGGTTCCAGAATGAAAACAAGGTATTTTTTGTTCTCTTTCATGCAGGTACACACACACACACTAGAACTAACAGTTCAAAGTTTAGGCAAATAATTTCAACAGTGAGAAAGTTGCAATGAAATTCTTCTTTTGCTTCAGTTAGGACATTTAACTGTAGAAATGTTCCCTCAGAGTGAGGAGTAACATTTTTCTTCATGATTACTACTTACTTTTTAGATCTTGTAGATTCCTATGGGATTACTCAAAGTTAAGAATGTATTTAATTGCTTTTATGGGATGAGGATATTCTCAACTCTGAAACTGCACCTGAGCTATTGCATGTACGTAATGGCTGTTACTTTTCCCTTTAAGTTACTGCATTTATTCTTCACTCTGACAACTCATAAAGCCAGCATGAGTCACAGGAAGTTTCTGCCATTACATTCCCTGTTTTTTGATAAATTTCAGGATGGAGATAGTTAGAATTTGCATTACACATTACATACCTTGTGGTCTCTGTAAAGCTAATTACCAGTTGAAATTCAATGGGAAATGAATCAAAATATTTTTATTAGTTCCTAATAAAGGATAGCACATGTTAATAGACATTTAGAGCTATTTAGTATTTTTAGTCAAGAATTTAAAATTTCAAGAGTATTGCAATGAATCCTTCCCACCCATCACTTTGGTGGTCTTTATGTGCCAGGCATTGTGAAGTGTACTGAAAGCGTGCCTGTGCTGACAGGTTTTCATTGCCTCTGCTCATGAGAACTCCATACCGCTCATAAAAAACGCTTCACCTCCAGGGCTGGCAATTTGGCACTTCTAGCTGGTTATTTTCAAATGGGCTTTTTATGCAAATAGACTGGGTTTGATTGAGTTCAAGTATAAAAAATCAGGAAAAGTTTCAAACCCTAAAATCTTCCATGAGAGGATACTGAAATAGCCTGATTTAGGGGACATAATTTAAGAAGTCATCCTTTCTCCTCTCCCTGGCTCCTCAGTGGGGGTAAAGAGCTTTATCAGAAGTGATACTCTTAGGGCCTGGTTACAGGTCCTGCTCTGAACTACCCTCCAGGAGAGCTCCTTTCTTTCCTTTATGTGCATGGATATTAATCTCTTCACAGAAGCCGCTTTTTGGCATTGTAAATCCGAGGCAGCAGGAATACCTCCCAAGGGTGGTGAATCAAGTTGGGCAGATAGGCTTCCTTGCCTGAAAATAAAGAGAAAATGAATGTCCACACCTGCTTCTGACTTGCACCTGGGCTTAGAGGAAAGTAATCAGTGTTGTTATAGTTTCGTTCATTTTGGTAGCCTTCTCTAAAATCATGCAGATTGTGACTTACATTAAAGCAAACAAACAAAAAGGTGTGTGTGGACTTTGTTTTATACACCAAAATGAACAAATAGAGCTGGCATGCCTCATTTTTCTCCATATGGCTTTTATTTTGGACATTTGCAAAGTAAGCAAAGAATAAAGTAATTGGAAATTTTTCCACCTCTGCAGGACGTGGAAATGTAGAGTGTGCTCCCTCTTGAGCAGGTTGGGTTAAAGATGACCAGTCTCAAAATGCACTGCAGGCTGCTGATGCAACCACCAGTTTGGAATCAAGCAGGGGTTGTATTTGAAGGTGGAAGAGTTTGTGTGTGAGCAAGAAAAATGCATCTTGTTAGGAATACCTAAATGAGTCTTGTGTAGAAGGTGATGGAATAAGTGTTGCCATATTTGTCTCCTACAATTAGCATATTTTCCCCAGATTAAAGGCTACTACAGTTTTAATTTCTACTCAGCAGCAGATTTTTTAGTGTCTAATCTCTGAAGAGAAGCTTGTCTCTCGCTGCAAGGAGCAGCATGGGACTTAAGTAGGTAAGTGATGTCATGGAAAGTATAGTCCTGTGTCTTTTGATGTGTAGATAGAAAATGGCTGTAACTGAGGGATGTTTTATTCTGGACAGTGGCTGCTACCATTGTCCAGTAAGTGCTGAGTCAAGGGCTGTGAGTTGTCCAGCAAGTGCTGCTCGTGATTGCTGACAGTGTTTGGGAGTGCAATCCAATCAATGCTGTCCTTCCAGCTTGGCAGTTCAGCCAAGTTCTCTTAGGGACACTTCTGTGACAGGCAAGCATTGAGCCTCAGTGGCAGAAAACCAGGTTTGACAACTTCTTCTGCTCCTGTCTCAGCAGGAGATTATCTGGTGACCCAGTGACCTGTTCCTGTAGCTCTGCCTTCTCAGGTGGATGAATGCTGATTCCTGGTAATCCTTTGTGATCCTGCTGGGCATGCAAGTTAGCCTTTTGGTCTTGAGGGGAATTTAAGATTTTCTTCAAGTACAGGGAGTCAAATCCACTGGCCATGACTGAAGCCAACTGTTTGGGCTAATGTTGGAACTCCATTAAAATAAAACCAATCAGCCTCACATCCCAGGGAGTTCTTTTTGAGTTGCTGCCCATGCTAACATATGTCTCCTACAATAGGTGCTGTTTCAGGAAAAAGGCAGGGAAAACCTTTGCTTTAATGCTGTATGAAATTAAGGGGCAGATAAGCCACTTTTTTGCAGAGCAGCTCTGAAGTATCTCTGTGTTGTGAATTATGACTTAACATTATGGTGGCAAAAATAAACTTTCATTGCTTTTTATTTGTCAGCCTTGCAGATTCAGCTGTGGATGACTGGGCTGGAGTCTGCTTGCAGGTAGTGCCCAAGATAATTCACTATTTTTGCTCTTCATTGAAGACCATTAACTATTCCCTTATCTTTACTGTTGCTGTAATGCACAGACTTGGAGTCTCAGAAAACTCTCAGAGTTTTCAGGGCTGGCAATTAGGAAAAACATTTTTACCTCTAAACTGATTAAGGTTGATTTGGAAGGCGGAGAAAGTAAATACATCCCTGCTACTTCACAAGGTCACCCTAGAGAGTGTAATCATATTTTAATTTGGAGCAGTGCCTTTGGAGGGCAGGAGGCAGCACTTCATGGTACAATTAAACCCTTTTGTCAATGGGTTTGAGTTTAAAAAAATCAATGAATTAATGCTTTTGCGAAGTCAAGAAAAGAAAGAAAAGTAAATAGTTACAGTTCTCCATACCAGTAATCTATATTCCTTTCCCTTTCAGGGTAAGGAAGAATGCCTGTAAAAGTAACATTTGCTCTCTCTCACAGGTGTTTTGTTGCTGAATGGAATGAGAGCAGCTATCTCAAAGTCTGTGTTTTGTTCCAGAGTGCTAAACTGGTTGGCAGGGGATAAATCAATGACAAGTTCTCATATACAACTTGCATAAATGTATCCATCACTTAAGCAGTTTATCTGTAATTCTAATGGACTGTATTACTGGTGAATTAAAGCTTGGCCTCTGCCAAGATTTCATGGTGACTTTGGCTCTCTGAGTAGCAAGCAGACCAGTGGAAGGAGGAAATAAAATTCAGGTATAGTCTATTACTGAAAACACTGCAAAGCAGAAGAGGAACAAGGAGCAGATGCACACTAGCATTCCTATTAGAAACAGTATTTTCTAGAGATCTCCTGCTAGACATGACATATCAGAATATGAGTAAGTTTCATGAAATGTCATGTCTCCTTTGGATAAAGCTGGGGATAAACAGTTAATTTTCAAAACCTTAAAATGCTGAAGGAGAGTTGTAAGGATGGTAAAAGATTTGTTGATGCACTTCGGCCTTGTCCTGCAGACTGTGTGGTGGTTTAATACTTTTGGATAAAGCACTGCAGTTTTTTGTTTTCAGAGCCATCTAATAATGTGAATTTCTTTCAGCCCAGAGTGCCAATTCTGAGTGCTCTGATGGAGCTTGTCCTCAAGGCATTCTAAACATGATTCCCTTTTAAAACATGCAGCCTTTCCAACTTGCCTTATTTCCCATTTCTGCTAATGAGGAAAATAAGCTCTGTCTGCCTATCAGTCCTCATCCCCAAGTTCTCGGCAGATCTGTGAGGCAGGCAGTGATTTGGTGTCATCTCTGCTTACACTGGGAAACTGTTTCCATTAAGCTTTCTTGAAGTTTTAATCTAAGAGAAGCCACAGAAGTTCAGTTGCTCCAGTTCTTTTTAATGACAGGAGACCCGCCCAGGTCCACCCCTCTCCAGGTGGGGTTGGCCACCCGAGGTGCTTATCTTCATGAGCCTGAAGCATCCATCAGAGCAAGCAACTCACAGCTCTCAGCCAGCACTGGCTGACGTGCCAGGAAAGGCTCTTCTCAGTCACCATGTGTGTGCACACCCTGCAGCACAGCAATAACCTGCCTGTTGCCATTAATAGGATCTCTGTTGGGTTGCTGTCACATGTGGACATGACTCTCTGTGTCCTCAAACAAGGTTTTTCTCCTTCTCTATGTTGCCAGCCTCATGCTCTGGTCAGTCAGTCTCTTCTGTCAGTGAAAAGATTCCAAAAGAGTTTTCATCTCCAGCTTCTTACATGATAGAGAGAGAACTGCATGTGTGAAAATCCATATGAACAACTGGGGCCGCTGGGAGAAATGAATACTTGTCAAATTAGGAGTCTTTGAGAAAGAGAGCAATTGACTCACAGCATAGTATTGCAAAGAAATGTGTTTTTCTATAAATCTAAGGGCTTCTATTACGTTGCAGAGCATTTCTGTCTGTCCTGAATGGTGCCGGTGATGTTCTATCACCCTGTGCTTGTCATTTGAACACAGCACTGAACCCATTCTGACATTTTGTTCATCATCAGGGCACTCTCGGAGTTTTCTTTCAAAAGTGGACAGGAGTTTTAGGTCTTTACAGCAAAACACTTTGACTCAGAGGAAGTAAGAGTAATACCTCTCTACTGGAGTTATAAGAATTCTTTTTTTCTAAATTTCAGTTGTGATTTTCAAGTGTTTTGTCTCAATTTCATCACCCCACAACTTTGATTTTGATAAGTAAATACAGTTAGCAAATAGCATTAAAAACTGTTGAAGCATTAATATATTTGCCTTGTTTGCCAAATTTGTTTCACGGTTGAACAGAAGAGCCATCTGTGTAAGGAACAGAAGTGGCTAGCATTAAACCTTGGGATCACAATTTTGAACAAGTTTTCACTGATTTTCAAAGTCAATCAAGTCCTTTTATGTCTTTACAGACATTCTCTATGGTGGACATCTTCAGTGAGAGTATTCTTTTTGAAGTTATTGAGCATTTTAGCTGTCAGACGTCTTTCTTGAAATGCCTGGTAAGTATTTCTGTAGATCCATGGATTTTTTAACAGTGTCCTAGACCTTGGATGCCTTTCCTTATGTAAAGTAACCTGAAGCACTGATCCTGTAGGAACAATCTATATAGATTAATGGATTTCCTGAGTAACTACATGGTGTTCAATTATAGATTAGCATTAGCTGACGAACACATTGAAGTGTTATGTTGTGATTTGGGCAGTTTTGTGTGGTTCTGTGTTTTCCCCTGTCAATAGAAATGCCAATAACAGTAACTGAAAAGAAAGAAAGTGAATGTTTTTTTCTAGAGAGCACATAAACATTTCTGTAGGAAATGAGCTCCCCTACCATAAAAATAAATATTAAATTAGCACCCTGTCACTTATGAGTGCAGACTTTGATGTTATAATTTATTAATTTCTTGGCTCACAGTTCAAGTCACTTAAAGTATCATTGATGGACTTGCTGCTAGAGCTTCTGCCTTTTGCCCTTCCTCCTGTTTGCTCTGAGCTCCTGTCTGGGACGATACCAGCAGAGATGTTCCTTTGGCACAGGTGCCATTTTTCAAGAATGCTCTTGATTGCCAAGTTTCTCTCTTGTACCTTTACTGCAGTACCTTTATTTTCACTGTAGGAGAATAGTTCAGGCTGCCCAGCACACTGGTAAGTGCAGCCAGTGCTGTGTGATCCTTTGTTTGCTCATTATCAGAACAGGGCCTGTGAAATTGTCGAGTGTCCTGGTCCCTCAGACACACTGGAAAAACCCAGGGATGTTAAAAGCACTTTTCCTCTGATCTCTATTTGGAGAAGTATCTGGAAGTCTTTGAATTTTCTTTGATTGATCTTCTCATTAGCTCTAATTTTCTTTCCATTACATTGGTCAGGAGAATTGATCTTCATTCAAGAAATGTGTCTGTGATATTGTTCCTTTGTAAGAATATGCAGTAGTGCACATTCATTGAGTACTATACAATTTCTGCATTCTATATATGGATTAGAAATAATTGTGCTCTTGTTCTGTGCACTCGTAGAGGTTTAAATGGGTACAGTTATGGGCTGCATATGTTTAAAATTTATATATAAAAACACTCAGTGAAGGAAACTTGGATGTGTAGCTGTAAGAAAATTTAACTTTTGTCCATTATTTGAGGAAAGACAGTAGTGATCATATTATAAACCACATATAACACCCAATGACTTTGTCTGGAACTGCAGATGCTCAGCACTTTGCACTAATCAGCCCCATGTGTCATGATAATTATGCCCTTGAGGCTTTCTCATCTCAAGTTTTCTGTAACTAATATAATCCAAACTATATTATCCTATTAGGAGGCTCATTTTTTTTTCCTGCAACAAGCAGCATGCACCTGTCTGCTTACCATGAGGGAAGCAGTGGCAGTGTTCTCCCTCTATTGTTTCAGTGTTAAAGGGGATAATTTAGGCTGTAAACAGGGAAGATTGAGCTTGTTTAGTTCAAATGAGCACATTAATTCTTGAACAGAGCCCTGCTTTATGTTTTTTCCCTTCATTATTCATTTTACATATCTTGGCTATCTCTGTAGTGGATGGGGAGAGAGGCTGCCTCAGAGTACACTTTGGAGCATCTGTCTCAGGTCCCTGTTTGGAATAAACAGGCTGTTCCTTTGCACCAGCTGGGAACACAGCCCTAGAGCTCAGTGGTGACATCTCCACTTAGGCACGTCAGCTCCTTGGCATGCTCAGGGTAGAGGGGTGAGAGAGCAGTAAAGAGGAACTGCTATGATTTAAAAAGTGCTCCTACATCACAGTAAGTAATGAATTGCCAGTCAGGCATAACGCCAGGTTTGAGCTGATGGGAACTCTCATCACAAGTAGCTATAAAGGCAGCTGTGTTGTCAAAACTTTGAGGTGTCACACAGCCTTTTTGAACAAGGAGTAGTATGTTACAACAAAGGATTTCTTTTTCCCTCCTTTCCCACCTCCAAGATTACATCCTTTCTGTTCCTTCAGAGCCAGGCAGCTTGAAACATGCTGCACTATTTCCATCTACATTATACCATGTTAAACTTGCAAAGGGAAGTGATTCTTGTGATGTCAGACTTCAGCCAACTGAAAAAGTTGAAAGGCAAAAGTGACAATTTTAGCTAACATCATGGGCAGACCAGTGCAAACAGCATTCAGATTTTCCCAGAAGAACTGTAAAAACAGGTCTTTTTCAGGGATCTGAATAGCCAGAGCATCAATTGGAAGTATTTATCTTCCTAATGGGGACTACTCCTCAGACAATATTTTTAAAATTTATTAAATATCGTTCTCTGTTTTATTAAATATCTGTTCTCTGAAACTTTTGGCATATTTTGTGTGCCACCCATAAGATGATATATATCTGCTCTTTGTGTGTCATGTTCACAGAGATGTTTAGTATTAGGAATGGAGACTCTCATTTGGGGGGAAAATGGCTCAGCCTTCAAGCTCTAAACCTCCACTTCCCTTCTTTTATTATCCATTTTACTCCTTCCTTGTTGTTTAAACTTAGTAGAAATATAGATTGATGGACAGGAAAAAAGGCAAATCTAGCAATCATGAATGCATGCACAATCTTAAGAATCATAAATGTTTTTGAAAAGCATTTTGGCCGTGAGCCCTGGTAGATGGCAGATACCCCCGAGTAGAGGATGGTTCATATTTATTTACTCTGCCTGATATCCAGTGTAAGGGAAAGCTGATCACAGCTGAGGTCTATTGTGTTCCTGTCCATCACTGTGACAGCAATGACAACACTGATAAACTGCTTCTCGCACACTCCCTGGTGAGAGTGCCTTTGCTGCAGCCTTGCCTGGACTGGCAGTTTTCTGCAGTCATTCCCCTGTTCCACCCCCCCGGTGCAATAGCACAGCTGGGAATGCTGAAAGTTCTGATGGACAAGCTCACACTTCTCTCTCACCCTCGCAGTCCATGCTAATGCAGCCTCAGCTGGAGCTACTGCAGAACTCCAAGGAGGGAACCCTCTGTGCTGGCTTAGGGATGGAGAGCCCTTGGTGGCAGCAGCCTTTCGGTGATGAATTGAATCACAAAACACATGATTGCAGACACACAGTCTCTGCTGTGAGGGGAAGGGCCAGTGGTTGGTTTGAAAGCAAGTCCTGAAAGTTTAAATACTTTGGGTTTATTTTGTGGAGAACTATACTCCAGCCACCTCCTGCTGTCATTTAGGTCCTGCAGCTGATGTGCAGTTTTTGCATCACTCTTCAGCCAACGGCCCAGTGGCAGCTCCACAGATGACTTGCCAAGTACTAACATGATTCAGTGAACTCCCACATGGTCTGTATTTCTTCATCTTTTTATGTGAAATGGTTAAGCAATCCTGATCTTTGGGCTTTGGATATTTCTGTTAAACAGGGCACACGCTGCTCAGATAAACCTGTTACTGAGAGACTGAAACACCCCTACTGAAAACTGTCTGCTTGCACTGGCCATCTGCTTCAGCTCTGTGTATGAAAACTTAATGTAGAGAGAGAGATGGTGCCTGAGGCAAAGAACTTTTGAAGCAGGCTTGGATTTTTTCACTTTGCAAATTGTTCACAAAATCATTAAATACCCTCTTGAAAACCCTTTGAAACATGGGTGGTGTTTGAGTTTGTTCTGTGCATAATTTAAACACATTTTGGTTGCAAGTTGTAGCCAGAATTACACGGTTTATTTGTTTAGTCAACAGTGACCAGGTTATTGAAAGATTTCATACTTCGCAAACAAGACTAAGACTTAAAAGAACACAGATACTGTTTTCCTTTCTTGCTGAGGTGGTAAAGCTAGAACCAGGCTGTTTACCTTGTGAATTGGGCACCTGGTGTTGAGGATTAATACCTGAGAATCTGTTTCTCTGCACAGTCTTAAGAAGTGATCTTTAATTAATTTCTTTTTCCCTCGCCTTTCTCACAGGTCAGTGTCCCAGAACTTTAATGACAACTACTCTGGATTTTGGCCTGTTGGTCAAGTTTATTGCCTTGACTCGATTTACAAACCAGAGATCTGTGTCTGCAGCATCCTTCACATGACATTTCAGGTAAGTGTCCCTCGGGGTTTGAAAATAGTTGCGAGTCATCTAATGAGAGTTCAGATTAAAAACTCCTGAATGGAATAGCTAGGTTTAAAGTTTGTTGTTTTCTAGCAGGCTTCATCTTCTTCAAATTTACCTCTATACAGTGTCTAGCAAAAGTGTGTGCACTCCTGAAAGTTTCAAGCTAAGGCTAATGAGAGCCTCATAAAAACTTATGCATGAGCTCCTGAGCAGAAAATTTCACCTTCAGAATCCAGGATCAAAGGCACCATAGAAATCATTGCTCTGATGTCTCTATTGAAAAGACAGTATCATTAGTGCATTTTTCTAAGTGCTATTTCTCTCTGGTGTACATTACCATTAAAACTTCCAGTACTAAAATCTATATTACTTTCCTTTTGAAATGAGGTTTCACTCAGCACCGTCCCTGGTTGCTTGAACCGTGAATGATTGGCTCTGCATGGAGCATTTTGTAACCCTCCTCACAGAGGGAGCCATATGAAAATAAGCATTACCATCAAGCCTGTTTTGCATACTGTAGCTGTGTGCAATTCCTGAGTCTGGGATTCACTGTTCTGCCGACCCTGACTACCCCCAGTGTGCTGTGGGCAGGTTTTGTGACAGTTTTAACAAACGTGGTGTCAGAGGATTACAGAGATTGCAGTTGTTATTTCTGTTAATGTAAGAGAGAAGAATAGGGAAGTAGTAGATAATACTGTTAGACACTGTTATTAAAGCACGTCCTTCTTTGAAGGACAGTCACGTAAGGGCCTGTCCTTATGCAGTTATTAACTCATCGTTTTCAGATTATTCTCTATGGATCCCTGTTGGTCTATTAGCTGCTTCCAAGAGACCTCAGAAAGGTAATTAAGAAAGACAAGAATATTATTATGCTGACATTGGGGATCCAAAGGGAAATGCCTAAGGGTCTGCAAATCAGTAGAGAGGAGGAAAAAAAAGGCTGAAACTCATTGAACCAGAATTTCTTGGGAATACATGGGCATACCCTGTATTTTTTCAGGTCATTCTAATCGGAAATGTTTCATCTGCCTCAGCAGATTTCAAATTTTGTGATCCCATCATAGCTTGGAGGCATCTTAAGGGTAAATGCTGTAAAAGGTCACATTAACTTGTATATTCTTGGCAGAAAATAACATTGGATGACTGAAATACCGGCCTGGTAACTTATACAGACTTTTGTGAATAATGAAAACTGCTTTTTTTAGTGATGCTCTTTATAACTCTTCTGCAAAGCACAGGCTTCTCAAAAAGGTGCTCTGTGGTAAGGATGCATCAGGGGAAGAAAGAAACAGTGTCTGATACAAATTTACTGTGCTTTAATGGAACATCTTAGTGAAGCGTGCAGGTATACTCTAGCAGGTTTTAACCACAAGGACTTAAAAAACAACTGGAAATTTTTGATTTCTGTTTGTGTTTTGAGAACGTCTTGGAAGAACAGGTCTTATAGAAACTTTGGTTACTTTGTGTACTGAGGTAGAAAACAGGGAAGTATCAAAGCATTGCTGACCTTGGTTATGATCCATGGTGTTGTCTGGGCCCAAAGCAGTTTAGGTGTGAAGGTGTGTGACTCTGGCACTGTGATTCCTAGTGATTCCTGAGAATGACCTTGTTATTTCTGAAGAGGATCTACAAGGAATTGCAGTCAGTGTGTTGTGTGTGCATTCCTGTGTGCAGGTAGAAACGGCATGGCTGTGGTTGCTGCCCTGCTCATGGTAATGAGTGGCAGAAATGGCCTGGACTTCTCCAAATCAGCATCTTTCTGGGCTCCTTTGTGGCCTTGGGGAAGCCACAGATGGAAGTACAGTACACACAGGAACTGTCTGTTTCCAGATTTATAAGTCCTCCTCCCCCACAAATTTAAACTCTTTTTGTTCTAGGGAGGCTGAGGAGTTTGTGTAGCCCCAGAGTGTGCTTTACTGGTGCAGCTGAACCCTCCTCAGCTTTGTGCTCTCCGTGTTTGCTGTTCTGCACAGGGCAAATTTACCAAGAAGCTCGGCTGGGGCTCAGAGTAGCTCCTCTGACTTGGAAAATGCCTCTGAATAAATTATCTACTGTGAAAGAACAACACATATTCTACCCAAGAGCCAGAAAAGTGAAACAATAAAGTATGTACTTAGAATAGTTGCTAAGAACCCGGGCTTCCTGAAGGAAAATGAGGCTTCTGGAGGGTGATACAGAGAATCCATTTTAGGAACCTGCCTCTCTGCAGTAGCTGTACATGGAGGTATCAAACTGGGAATGCCTAAAGGTAAATGGTGTGAAGGCCCATCAGTGAGCAGCACAGGGACAGCGTGGCAGCTGTGGCTGAGCAGGCGGCTGCAGCCAGGAGCTGTGCTGGGGCAGAGAGGAGCTGCACACACAGATGTTGCTGTGTGCAAATCCAGGCAGAAGCCAGTGTTTCCCAGCTAGCCAGCAGTTATGAGCCTAGTTATTTGCTTTCTTTGGTAGTTTTTGGATGATTATCACCTCTTCTTTTTATCTTCTCAGAGCAAGAGCAATCCCATGAGCTCAACACTTCTTCCACTGCATGGGCAATGTGAAAGGGCTGTAACATTTCATTTGTTTCCCTCTGTTGCTGTTACAGCATCTGTGTAGCTGGATTCAAGCTTGTTTCTGTGCTGAATGTGTATTTGTGTTTCTATTCAGAAAACAAGAAATGTTCTGAGGAATGCAAGCACTTGTGGACACGTGGTGAAATTTGTATCATTTTTTATACAAGAAACAAGATTAGATGTTCAAAGGAGCATCTCTAGGCCGTGCAGCTGACACATACACAGGATTCTCCATGTGTCTCTGCAAATGAATAGTTCATTTTTTGAGGCAAGGGAAAACCCACTGGCACTGAAAACTCGAAATTAAGATGCTGAAAACAAAATCTTTATTTTGGGGCTGATTAGAAGCCTGCCTCATAGAAAACTGAGTATTGCCAAAAGTCATGGGAATGGGGGACTTAAACATGTCACTGAAGTGTGTACTGCAAGTTCCTTCATGATGAAGTCTCAGATAAATTGGAAACATCTTAAACTTACAGCTTGGGAAAGCCAAACAAATTTCAGATGGAAATGAATGGAAATTAATTCAGGGTGTAGACTTAAACCCAGCCTCTAGGGGCACAATAATTGTGCCTTTTAGGAAACGACCTCCTGCTCTTTGCATTTTAACTGTCTGTAATTACTTTTGTGGTTTGTTGGTTGTGGAGGAGCTTGACAAGCTGGGAATTGGCAAATTCAGTGTTGCCTCTTTTTACAGTGCTTTTGCCAAGTTATTAAGTTAGCTATAGATTTTGTTCTGACAAAACTAATCCCTCAGTATGGCCAGACACCACATTTTCCTTTTAACTTTGTGTTACCATTTAAAACTATTTTGACCAAAATTTGGATTGGCATGACTTGTCAGAAAACCACCAAAATCAGTACAGATAAGCCAGGTTTTCTCTCCTCCATGCATGTTGTATTTTGTCTTGTCTCACAATGAGCTGTGCAAAGCGGATTACGTCTAGTGCATTCTGTGGCCCTGGCTGGCTCAAATTGCTCCAACGAGGATATTCTGGTACTGCCAAAGGGACAGGAGGCTTGGAAGAAATCCAGGTAGCCCCAGGAGGTTTCAGAGGATTTGCTTGCTCCATAAAAGCAGCAGTACTGCACCCTGCCCGCTCAGTGTGATCCGCCTGCTGAAGGAGGGTGAGGGCAGGTGCATCGTGCAGTGGTGCTGCTGACCTCAAGGATTGCTGAGTAACCATAGTGGGGCAGAGATGGGCTTTGTAAAGTGCTCAGGGGTGCTTTGACACTAAGGGTTATACAAATGTTAATTGTTGCTATAATTCATTCTTACGAATTCAGGGCATGTTTTTATCGTTATTCTGCAGGTTCTTGGCGTCCTTGTACAATTAGGCTCTGACCTCATCAGAATAACATTTGAATTGGAAATGAGCAAATATCTAATATCTTTACACTGGAACTTCCTCAGTTCTTTTAACTCTGGCTGTATTAAAAACCGGCATTAATGGGGATTCTCTGGCTTCAGCAGAGTCTAAAAGTGCTTTATACTTTCTGCAAAATGACATATGAACTCTGGGATAAAATTGCCTTGTTAACAACGCCGGGCAGCAGAGGCACAGGGGGATGCAGGCTTTCCTAGACTTAGTTCATCCTAGCATCTTAGCATCCTAGACTCCAGTTTTCCCACACTGATATTCTTAATGTTCCCAGCTGCAGGGTCACTTTGAGCAAAACTATTCCCTCCTCGCCGAATCTTACGGTTTTAATCCTTTCCTCACAGCAATGTCTCTCCAGTTTAGACACAAAGACATCAAACAAGACAGTGTCAGATGCTTTGCACACGCCTGAGCAGATGACATCAGTTGCTCTTCCCTTTTCCACTGACACTGTAACTCTGTCACAGAAGGCCATCAAATTTGTCAGGCACCATTTGCCCTCAGCGAAGCCATAGTGGCTGTTACCAGTTAATTCTCTACATGCCTTAGTATAGTTTCTAAGGGTTTTGCTCTGTGATCTTGCTGGGCACCAAGATAAGTCTGTCCAGATGGTAGTTCCTCAGGTTTTCCTTTTTTCCCTTTTTAAAAATGGGGGTTATGTTTCTTCAGTCAGTAGGAACTTCACTAGACTGCCATGGCTTCTCAAATATGATGTGTTGTGGCTTAGCCATGTCATCTGCCAGCTCCCTCAGGACCTGCAGATGCATCTCACCAGCTTCCAGAAAAGATTTCCATGATGCATCTCCCATTAACTTGGCTTAGATCTCTGTGGTAGTGTTTAAGAACAAATTTATTTTGATTGATATTTAAATAACCCACAGTTTCATCTCTGACTCGCGGATCTTGCACTCTAGGGTAGATTACTTCTGTGAATATTTGATCCTCATTTTCTCAGTGAAATGAAGCTTTGTTCACGCAGCTATGAAGCATTATTAGGTTGTAATTGCACCCAGAGTGGTCTTCATTAGAGAGCACTGTTAATTACCAATGCTGAGCAATTTGCAGGCCATCTATTCTGACTGTAATTATGATGTCGCTCGCACACCTGTGTCCGACAGTATTTTCCTCTCTAACTCGGGCTCATTCTTTTGACTCAGCAAGGAGCCTCTCTCGATTGTGGAAATAGCTCGTTTGTTGTCTCTGTGGGCATGGAATAAGACAGAAGGGAGGGAAAACTTGGGAAGCAGCCAGCAGTTGAAGAAGGCTGTAGGACCTAAGTGGCTGTGTGGGCCTGCACAACAGAGGGAGCATGTCTTTAATGTAATATGATTTAAAAATAGACTTAAAACAGGCTTGTTTGCTGGTGTGCTTTTTTGCTCAGTGCAGCACATGTTAATTAGAGCTTTAGCAGAGCTTTTCAGTAAACAGCATTTTCCCTCAAAGGGAAAAAAACAAGGAGAGGGAGAATTTTGATGCTGGGAATAAGGTACTATGAATAAGAATCAGCAAAAATGGCTTTAGTTTAAGCTGGACTGGAATTTATTGCAGCTTTATGTTTTTATAAAGGAAATCTGTGTGTCAGCTTCTAGGAGTGACAAGGATGCTGAGAATTGGCATGTGAGGATAATGTGATAATATAGAGACACCAGGGAGCATGTGTACACAAAAATGCATCTCAGTCAGGCAGAAGGCCATGCTGTGATTTCAGTAAAAAGCTACGACGGAAAATCAATAGCTTTGAGAAAGGCCCACAGCAAGGCAACAGCATTATCTGTGCTTTCTTCATTCTGCTTCTCCCTTCCTTCCCTTCACAGAGACAGAGCTGCATGAACTCATGTTTGAGTTTTGTTAACTCTGTGCCTGAGTAGCTCAAGCAGTGAGGCAATTCAGGGAATACAAAGTATCTGCAAACCAGACCTAGGGGTGGAGAACAGGGATGAGTCAGGCCGGTATTGGGTTATTGACAGGCTCTGATTGCCTGGTGGGCAGGCTTTGCGAGTGCAGTCTCCTACTCAGCTTCCATCACAGCTGTCTTCTGGTCTTCAGAACAACTTCACACTGTATCTCAGGACAGCTTTGCTCAGCTGTGTACTTTGACATGCACATCACCAGTCAGTCCCTTTTCCAGGTTTCCACAGAGGCCAGGATGTTCTGGCAGGATGATCTAGCCATGTGGTCCCAGATTATGGAGTTTGCATTGGGCACTGACTTCAAGTGAGGTTTTCTAGGATGCTGTTTTTTTTCCTTCTCCAATTCCTTTTTGTCCAAAAAGGTAGAGTATGAATTGTTAATGAAAAGTAGAGCAAAGGGTGGGCTGCTCAGCATGAGCTGACACATGGTTTGTCATCATGTTATTGCATTTCAGTTTGTGATACGACCTCTGTATTTTATCCCTAGGCATGCAGTACACTCCATGGGGATGTTGATCTTTAGGCAAAAAGTCCACCAATAACATTCAAAGGCAGGAGACTTTTATTTAAATGTGTGTAAGACAGAACATGATGTAAAGGAAGCTTGCAGGACAGGGTAAGTGAAAGGAATTAATCTATTACCTGATTGGTGAATAGGGCATTGCTGGAATTGATTCTTCTTCTTATTGAAGATGATGCAATATCTCACTTGTAGATGATATTGTAAAGCCAGGAGCTTTCTAGGATTTCATTGTTCTTAAATATTTTCATGTGCTTGGCTATATAAGCATTTTGGAATTGGGAGACCTTTTCCATGTTGACATAGAGGGGTAATGTTAGCAATCCAGGAGCATGAACTAACAATCCACTTTTTTTCTTTTGCCAAGTGATAATAATGAGAAATATATGATTTTCTAGCTTTGAATTAGACTGACATAGCTACTAGGAGAAAGCGTGTTCTTTTTGCTGACACTTCTGATTGCTTCTCACATGAACCAAGAACTCAGTTCTTTCTCTGTGGAAAACTATGAGAAACAGCCATAGACTTGGCTCATTAAAAAGAGATGATTCTAATTTGATTTTTTCCAGGAAGCCTTCTTTTTGTCAGAGCTTAATATTTCAATACTCCAGTGCATAAAAGATTATTCAAAGAGTTATGGAGTGAAAAACTCAGAGGGAGGAGAGGGCATTCCCTGGCACCTAGGAAAGTCTTCCATAAATAAATGCAATTTAATGACTACTTTTTTTCTAGGCCATGAACACTGAAGTTCAGGCAGGTTTTGGTTAGATGGAAAACACACTTATAAACCAAAGTTTGTTAGGGTTTTGTCCTCAGTGGCAGCTGAGCTGCATGAAATACAAGAAGTACAGGAAAGTAAGAACATACTATGTATTTAATCACTAAATTTTCAGGGGTGCTGGGGCTAGCTGGTATCTTAGTTGCCCTCCAGTCATAGCTATACCATACTGTGGGTCACAAATACTTGGACAATTGTTTGAGAAATGGAAACACCATCACAGTACTGAGAGGGTAGGTCTGGGTCTGGATGACTATAAATCACACACTGATCAACACCACGTTCAGGTTTTCTTGGGCACTAACTGAGCAACTATTCCAGTCTCCTAAATGCACTGAAGTGCCACTGCATCCTAGGTGGGAGACTGGAGCCTGCTAGATTGACTGATCACTTCCTTCCTTTGCCTCCAAACACCTTAACTCACTGCCCTTCAGCAG
This sequence comes from Climacteris rufus, assembly GCA_013398175.1. Classification (NCBI taxonomy): domain Eukaryota; kingdom Metazoa; phylum Chordata; class Aves; order Passeriformes; family Climacteridae; genus Climacteris; species Climacteris rufus. Next base: position 1,364,173 of record VZRZ01003270.1, read on the forward strand.
TAGTGGCATGAGGAAAAGTAGAACTTGGGAATTATTGTAGCAGGGGAGAACCACTGTGTGAAAAGGCTTCCTCAGAGATCCCACAGGCTGAATCATAGCTCAGGTCAATTATAGCTTTAGCAGCCATGAGACCTGCCTTTGGGAAATGGAGAGCTGAGGATTAAATGCAGGGAGAAGCAGCATACAAACCTTTGAGTTAACAGGCATGAAAGCCTAAGGGCATTGGAGCATGGCATGCCAGGCAGGATTTAGAGGTTGGGTGATGGGACATTGCTCCCTGAGGATGCCCAAAGACCCCTTGAAGATCCCTTGGGTTTGTTACCCTGGTCTGTGCTTGGTTATTCATGTCAGTGGCTGAAAGCAGGGACAACTTATACCGCATAAAATCAATCACATCTTCTGCAAACTGCCCTAAAACTTAATATTTTATTTCTTTTATTATTTCTCCTCTTTCTGGATTCCTAAAAATCCTGGAATTCCTATCACTGTCTCTAGTATCTTGCTGCTTCAGGCTTGAGGCTAATATATACTGTATGCCTATACTTGGGTTGTGTTCCATTGTTATTCACTTAAATAATACACTCTTGTGCATTTCAAGGCAAATGGTTTCTAAACAAGGAATGTCAAGCTGAAATCTGAGGTTTGTTCTTTAATAACAGCCCAACACATTAAGAATCAGTGGCAGTTCTGAAGCACTTGTTTTATTTTTCATAACAGAAAATGTATCAAAGTGGATTGTGCCCTTGGGGGAAAATTATTTTTGGCAGTTTGGTTTCTGCCAGCTCACCAGAAAGCTCTCAGTCAGTGAGCACTTTCTAGAACAGCACTAAATAACATTGGTAGGAGTTGCAAAATCTTGCACTGATTGGCTCACCAAGGCCCCAACTAACTCAGTAGAGAAAACTTGTTTTCATTAGGTGAGCAGGGCACTTCATTAATACTTAAAAGCTAAGTGAGTCTGTTCACAGAGTGCAGGTTGGAGGAGAAAGGCTGTCATTTCTGTAGCTGCAGAGCTCCTGAAACCATCTGTGGGGTATGAGGTAATGTACCTGCTGGCTGGATACCAACATTGTCTGAGCTGCCAGTGTCCTTCTTTTGTAACCATTTGTAACCAGAGACAGCAGGATCTGTTGAAATTCCCTATCACTTGTAATTTTTAAGCTGTATTGTGAAGGTGGAGGCAAAGCCACAGCACTGCCATCCTTGCTGAGTGCTGAGATTTAAAAACAGAGGTCAGGAGGTGCATGGGCATTTCCAACAGGTTCTTTTGAAGTGCCACCCCATTTGACTGGACATCCAAAGCGGGCCCAACACATCCAGGTGGATCTGCCCTACTGTGGCCCCATGTCAGTGGTGTACAGTCAGGGAGAGCCATGCACATTGATTATTCTGGTTTTATTACAGATGTGGAGGTTTCTTAAGAAGTGGAATCTTCAGGTCACTTATGCCAAGTTCATCACTTGTGCAAGTGAACTGCTGAGCTGCAGTTTTCTAGAACTGTGCTGTCTTTGCTAATTTGATACTCTGCCTCTTAGAGAAACATAGATTTCCTGTCAGAGTTGGCATTATCTATTCAGCAGAACTCACCTTTCTTCTTGATGATCCACAAATTCTTCTGTGCAAAACAATCTCTTCAAGGATGTTGTCATCTTATGCTGTATGTGGTGTGTTTTGGGTGAAACACTTTTTAGGGGGGGGAAAAATACTATCTGCCCCATGCTTTATCAGATTGAGGAAGCAGAAAATCCCAAACAAATGTACAGCCAGCAGTAAATGGTGCTGTGCTGTTTGCCACTTTGTCTACAGATTTTTGGTTGTACATGCAGGCACTGTCTGATCTCAGACACACTGATGAGATGCTCAAGTGGAGAACCTGCAGCCACAGCTAAATGATGGAGTAAGAGTCCTATAACTGAATCCATCCAGGAACATTCAGCTTGACACTGAATTTGCATTATGACAATGAAAAATGTCTCTTAGAAATCTGTACTGCAATGGAAAATCTTTTACCTATATTCAATTTACCATGGGTCATGCAGGGTCTGACTGCAGGAAATATCAGCCACTTCCTCACAAACAAGAATGGACTTGTTTGAATGGACTTATTGAAGCATATTAATGCACTGGTCTAAGGCAAATCTCTCTCTCAGGGTTCAGTGGTGCAGGTTTTATGCATGCTTTGCAAAAGTTGATAGTTTTAATTGCAATATAATCTGCTCATAATGAGCTTTATTTGAAGTCAAGCAGTAAAAAAATAATAAACAAAATAGTTTCTTCATTAGAAAAGCCCTGTTGTGTTAAAAAACCCCAATGGTCAGATGCTGGCTGCTTTCAAAGAAATTGAATTTTTCAAACGAATTCTTTAGCATGCTAACTGACCTAACTACAGCTTTCTCATTTCTGTGATTTCTTCCTTTTTTGTTCTGAAATATTTCATTTTGATTCATTATATTATAACATAAAATGAAATTTGGGATGGTAGATTTTCATATACAGTGTGTTTTAATTTATGAAAGGCAAGACGTAAGTACTTCAAGAGTTTTATGATTGTATTTTTGACTCATGGAATTTTTGTTCTCAGGCATTTTTGAGACCTGGAAGTTGAAGACAATTAGATTCTCTGTATCTCTGTATCTTTCCTTGTCCCAGCAGATGTGTTGCTTTTTTGTACCATAATTTCACTTGGTCTGTCTTTAGTTGTGTTCTTACCTACACACTGTTCTGATCCCTGTTTCCTTCTGCTTCTCTCTAAATAGCACCATGGGTGGATGTTGCCCTGACTTTTGCAGTTCTGGATGGTATGTGCTGAAGGTCTGGCATGGGATGAGACACCCCAGCCCCAGAGCACATCCCATCTCCCATCCCCTCCCAACCCCACATACCTGTCAGACCTGTTCCCTTTGGCTAACCCAGCCTTTTCTTCTGACTGAAACAAGCTCTGCCAGAAAAGTGAGACCCCCCTCCAGTTGTGCAACAGCTGCCAGAGAGATGGTGGCAAGAAGCTGAGAGCACTACATGAAATATCTTTTGCGGTAGCTGGTGCTAGGAGACCATGGTTGCTACTAAGCCTAATGCACCATTAAGTGCACACACCAGGGAGAAAAGCACCTGAGTATTTAGGAAGGATCTGCAAATAAAACAATGGTACAAAACAGAAGTGTGTCTGGATCACAGAGTTGTCAGGTATTTTGACTGTTTCTCTGTAGAAAATGCCCAGGACTAGTGTGTGTGACAACCACTTGTAGGTGAAACAGGTTCAGAACAAGAGACAGCCTGCCATGATGTTGAAGGTTTGGTTTGAAGCAAAATACTTTTGCCCTATGAATGACTCCTTTGTTTATTGTCAGGCCCTGCACTTCCACACTGAATCAACTCTCTCAAACTTAAATATTAAAATGAGCGGTTCATAAGTCATTCAAGTGTTAACTTAGCAGAATCTTTCAGCTTGCCCGTTTTAACAAACTGTCATCCTGATGCTCCTGGGTTTGACACCTTGATGACAAGTAATTCCAGAAGATAGATGTGTGAGCCCAGGGACCTTGGAGGACTTAAGTTTCTACTGCTATGTTATAAATATAGAAATTCTCAGTACTAAATAGCTCTAATGTGATTCACCCCTACACACACAACTCTGGTCCACTGACATCAGAGGATCTGCATGAGTGCAGCTGCAGGGCAGGCTTTGGATACAGCAAAGCCTGGAGTTGCCCAGGGTGCTGGATTGCCTTCCCTGCCTCAGCTGGCTCATGGAGGAGAGCTGGAGAGCAGCACAGGGATGAGCCACTCATCCCTGCCCACCCTTGCTCAGGAAAAGCTCCACACATGGCTGGGGTGTCCTGCAATACCAATTCCTCCTCCCTTGGCACACAGCTGGAAGTGGCTCAGGCACCTTTTGTCCTCATGCAGTGAGAGAGGGAGTCTGCATTAACTTGAGGGCGGAGAGAAGGAAAAAGGGGTCCCTAGGAGAAGCTGAGCTGTGGGAAAACAAAAAGATTCTCTTGTCCTGCTTCCCACAGAGCTTTTGAAATCTTTATCCTTTTGGGAGAGTTTACAGGGTTCAGTCTGTTCAGAGTAGGAAGGAGGCAATAACAAGGCATCTTTCATCAAGTGCATATGCAGTGTGGAGGGAAAAACTGAAGAAAATGAAAGAGTTTTTATATTTATTAGAGAAAGATCTGTCTGCACCACAGAATGAAGGTGTGATGGCAGCACGTGTTGGGATTCCTGGACTAGAGCATCCTAGCCAGGGCAGGTAGTGGTTGTGATTGAAGATGCGTTGGCATGAGTTGTGACACATGTAGTAGCTGCAACACAAATCTTCCAGGCACCAACCACAAGAAGAAATTGGAGTAGAAGTAATATTTGTGCCTTCTTTTTCACGGCATAGAAGTATCAGGAAGTGTACCAGAAAGGTGCCTCCAGTTTCTATCAATTCTTGTAGAGAAAAATTACTGCCAGACCTTAAAAATTTTGCCTGGATGTAATGTAAGATAAAACAAAGTCTGCTCTCTACAAGTTGGGTGCCAAAACATTTGAACATAAGGGACACATTTTAATTAACTGCTACAGTAATTTATTGAGGAAAGTGATTTGTTGATCACTACTCATAGTCTTTAAATAAGAATTTACTTTCTAAGAGGAGTGTTTTTAGTTCAGCCACATTTTATTCCTTTTGGTATAGGAATTGCTGGGGACCATTCCACATGCTCTGAAGTAGATCTGATTAGGTGTTTGCCAGAGTGCTTCCTGCCCTTAACATCAAAACTTGTTAGCATCTCCTGCTCATGTATTTCTGGCTAAAATTATGAGATAAAGGATGGGATATGTAATGAGGTATTGTATTTTAATTGAAATCTTTGTTCAGTTTTAGTTGGAGAGGCAGGTAAGGCATCTCCCAGTTAAAACCAGAACTTTTTGATCTTTCTGCAAAAGAAATAAAACTTGGTAGGACCAATTTTTACATTTCTGCCCTCTTTGGTTCCCCAACACTGAACCTGTACTTCCAAAACCTCTTTCTAATGCAACTAGAGAGGTGGAAATGTGGATGTCTGGAAGAGAGCCTAATAACTCACTGTTGATGTCATCTAGATTTACCCAGAGCAATCACTGGTGTTCATGTCATTAAAACAGTTGAGATGATTTTGCTGACAGTATTTTCTTGTTCTGCCTCCTGCAGAAAGATGCCAGTTATAGGTTAAGTGGCTCGTATAGATGATGTATTAATAGGTTATTGAACAGGGATTGCTCTTGATCAGGCCCATTATTTCTTATGCACTGCTTCAATTATGTTACCACGGTAAGCTTTCTTATTGATTAGCTTAGAAGGAGTAATTTCCCAACAGATTATAGAAGCCAGCCTGTAATGAATATTTCTGACATTAAAAAACCTTATTGCTGGAAAGTATCTATGTTAGATATAATCTAGAATAAAATATAGATACTACAAATTACAGATATACCTCTTGATCAGCTTGTAATAAATAATGAAGAAGTATTTATCACGTCCTGTCACTTTTATTTGGTAAGTTTGCTTAAAATATATAAAAGTTTGTCTCCATATGCTTGAACAACCTTGACCTGTTTGAGGTGGTTTTTTGTTGATCAAGACAAAAAAGAAAAAAGAGAAAAAATAAATTCTTATGAGAAATTATTTTTATATTCTTCTGTGAAAAAGATCAGTATTTGGATGAATTTGAGAAAAGAGAAGCCTGCTGTTTATTAGTTACTCTATGCAAGCTGGTAATTCTATTGCATATGGATTTTGCTAACAGGTAGGTATGATTTTTTTGTGTCACATGGATTGCCTTTTCATGAATTCTGGGTTTTTTGGGTTGAGTGAGCCTGCAGAGGTTTTCAAATCTGTGACTGGAAGCTTTTCCCAAACAGTTTTCTTCTCAGATGGAGAAAATTGTGTGTTGCTATTTCAAAGTCTTACTGGCAAGGCACTTTGGTCAGTACAGCATGATTCTCCTCTCACAGAGAATTTTTCACCAGATGGGAGCATACTTGTCATCTGAATCCTTCTAGCTCTCTTTGAAAATCTGAGGCAGTTCATTTGCAAATGCAGGGCTGCACAGCTCCCATGCACTTAGTGAGCTATGGGAGACTCCCATTTCCAGCTGTCTGTGTTGCCAGGTTCTCTCTGCACACGGCTGGGGCACGGTGGAGCTGTTTGGCTGCTGTGCCTGGCTCAAGCAGGTGGCTGCTGAGGCTCTTTGGCTGCCCAGACACGTACAGTAGGTGACGGGTGATGTGTGGTGGAACATGCCCCGAATGCACCTAACAGAGTGAAAACAGATGATAATGGAGAGGTAATTTAATATCCATTGCTGTGTATGACCAATGGATGCTGCTACATCTCCACTGCGTGATTGGAGCCCCAGATGCTGGCAAGTGCAATGTCCATGGCAGTTTTGCCACGCTGAAGTTCTGAGCAGGGAGTGTCTGGCACAGTGAGGTGGCCCAGAGCCGCTGTGCCAGCACTTGCAGCTGGACTGTGGGGCAGGGATGCACTGCAGTGAGGGTTGCTCTGGTGGCAGCACTGCCTGTGGTTTGGCAGCTCTTGTCCAGTGTTGCCATCCTGTTCCCTTTGCTCTGTGCCCACCCAGCTCCCCATGCAGGCACTGCAGCACTAAATCCTCAGCATTCCTTCTGTGGGGTCACTTGCACGCTTGCTTGAAGCAGAGGTTTGAGGAAAGTTTTGGTGAGGGTTCCTGAGGCAGGATAAGAAGCAAAGATATTTTCATTCACCTGTGAAGCATGAATGCTTTTTACTATGTGTTTTCAGAATGAAGATGAGGCTGAATGGGTTGGCATTATGCTTAGCATAGTGACAGCTTTCTCTTGAAACCTTGAAAAGTCACTCTGCCAGAGGTCCCATATTGCTCAGTCTCTATCACTCCCTTACTGCTTACTAACTATTTTGTTATGGTCACCAGACAAACAGGACTCAGGGTACTGTTATCTTTATCATGTGAGGAAACTGCTTTTAGCTGGTTTATGTACCAAAAATATCTCAGTGGATTTTCTCATAATTGTTACATTTTAGATGAGACAAGAATTAGAAATTATGATCCATAAAATTCTTCCTTCTCTCCAAATCATTTGGAGTGTGTCAGTATAGTCAAAATCACTTTGTAGTTGCAGTCTCACAAACAAAAAAGATCATATTTATAAGGTAATAGTTCCTGGTGTAGACTTGCTTGAGTTTGCACTATCTGTGTAAAAGACCAGGGTGTGCAAAAATAAACATGAACTTATAGAATTGTATTTTTTTAGTATCTTGGCATTCTAACAAGCCACATATAAATGCAGTGATGATCTTCCTACGTGTTGACCTGTGAACTTGTGATATCTGAGAAGGGAGTTGTAAAGGCTATGCAAACTCTACCTTCATGTATTGCTGAACAATATGCTTGCAGAAGATGCATTTGCTGAGATCAGAATCTGGCCTTGCATTGAAAGTCACTTGATGCTGCTGCTCCTCTTACAGCAGGACACAGACTGTTTTCATTGCTATGTTGGCTCTGCAAGCAAAGACAAATATTCGTTGTGCTGTTTTTAAAAATACAGATTAATTATTTTGGTCTCTTTTTTTTTTTTTTTTTTTTAAATCAGAGTGGAAGATTGGAGAAGTTTCTACCCAAAAAAAGAGGAATAATTTTCAATTTATTTTTTTAGACAAGCTAGACCTTAAGCAGGTGAAATGCTTTCCATGTTTATTACTGCAGAGTACTGCCATCCCTTTGGACTTGAACTCTCTAAGTATGTGCTGGCTGGCAGGAAGAAAAGATAATGTATAAGTGTGAGCATTGGTGAGCTTGGTCACTCCATAAGACATTTCTGCATCTGTTGCATACTGAGCCTTAGGTGTGTACAAGTAGGTAGCCTCTAGAATATGAGAGGGAGGATCTAGAATAATGGAATATGGTGCTCTCACATCCTAAAAGTCAGCAGGACTGGATCTTTCCCTTCATTTCCTCTTCACTGTGAAAAGTATGTCTTCACTTCCACTGTCTTTATCCTGGGGTTTTCTTTCCCTGTGGTGGCCTGGGCAATGCAGGAATTTTACCTAAAACTTCAGACATTCACACTGCTGACATTTCAGTAAACCCAAACTATTGAAATGCAGAGGGAGAGGTGTGAAAGTAAACTATACCTCTGCAGCAACCCACCCAGGCTGATCCTAAGCTAGGGTTGAGGTGTTTGATGAACTCTGAGATTCTGTAGCCCCCTGATATAAATCTCTCTGTTTCATACCAGTCCACCTATATCAAAAGAGAGGACCAGAGCACAGCCCTGACAGACCACTGTTTACAGGTCTCTCCCACTTTCTTTTTGACAAGTTTGAGCTTTTGTCAAAGATTTTTTCAATCAGATCTGGAGAAATTGTTTCTCTCCCCGATGGTGGGGTTGTTTTGGTGAAGCAGCACTGTTCTGTGTTAAAGGAAAGTGGGGAAGGTGCTATTTTTCCGTAATTGAATCTGTGTGGTTTATCTGTCCAGACACATCACTGGCTCCTCCTAGCAATGGTAAGTGACATATGCAATAAAAACTGGGTCTTATGTCCTTTTACAAAGACCTAGGGATTTGTAAACTCCCTGTTTTAATGGGCATGTGGTGAAGAAGGACTTGTTGCTGTCCTTTGCAAACACTGGCTCTCACTACATACTTCGTAACCTTCACACCTGGATCATAGCATCCACATTCTCCCTATATTAGAAAGGTGGTAGAGTTTTCAGGAGCTGTAGATTAATTACAAAGCAACCCTAATACAATAAATCTAACGTGAGCCAAGAAATAAATAATGTCTTTAGGCTGCCTGCCTAAAGTGATGGTGTGTTACTTCAAGCATACTTGTAGCTGTTATTAATAATAACCATTATAGCACAGCTGTCAGTGGGCACAGAAATAGCTGCAGCCTGGACTTCTTATCCTTGTGACAAGATGTTGAATTTAATTAGAGAAGCTTTTGTTTTGTTTGTATTTATCCACTGTGAGAAAAGGTAAAGGAATGAAAAGCAGTGTGAATCCATAGGGAATGGTGAACAGGAACTCTTCTCCTCTGAGCATTCCAGTGGCTTTGTTTGAGCCTGGGAGAGCAGCCTTGGGAAACAGGTAGGGATTGGCAACCTTGTGCCCTGTGTTAGTCCAAGTCCAGTTTGGGTGTCAAGCTGGTTTTTGTAAGCAGCAGCAAGACCAAAGTTCCCCAAAACTACCTTTTAGCAATTCCAGACTTTGTATCTGGTGTAAAACAGGAGGGAGAGGAGGGCTGGTGCTTACTCACACACTGTTTTTTGCTGGTTTTCCACCACTGAGCACACTTGAGCCTTGAACAGAGCAATCTGTATGCACTCCCACAGATAACACCAGCAGAATTCTTTAGGCCAGTCTGCTAATACTCACCAACCAGCACCACCTTTCTTGATGGTGTTCAAACAGCCTATTCACACAAGGGGCCTTCAGCTGGGAGAAAAACAACAATAAAGTAGGTTAAAAAATGTTTGTTCAGTTTTAGTTAGGAACAAGGTGGAAAGGATGAGAGAGCTTGAAATATTATGGGTTGTCAGAAACTCAGCAGGAACCTCGGAAGGAAGAGAGGAGGATGTGGATTGAAGAAACTGGAGCCCTCAGGGCAATCCTCTAAAAATATATTAGAACAGCACTGTCAGTAATAGTATTCTCAAGGCATGCAAGTCCTGCACTCTTAATTGAAAAGTGCCAGTGGTAAGGTGCTCACCTTGAAACTCATTATCTATTTAAAGTAATTTCTGTCATTTTCTGGTGCTAAGGACTAGTTTTAAACTGAAGCAAGCATTGGAATCTGAAATTCCATTTTCTTGTTGTTCTGAGGGGTAGTTCTTTCAAAGGGAGTGGTAGAACACAGCTAATAGAGCCTGGTTTGTTTAGAATATAGATTTATGATTTACCAATTCTTTAGTGCCTCTGAGTTTAGTAATATTCCTCTTTTCATCCCCACATATGACAGATTTAATCATAACTCTATTTTAAAGTACCTGTCTCTATGGGTAGGTGTGTATAAATGTATTTATCATTACATGTATCTTTGGTTACTACTGTGGTTTGGGGGTTGCTTTAGATACCTTGTGCTGAAGTGGCTGTAGTCTAACTAAACAAAAAAAAAAAAGCAGAAGAAGAGAGAACTATAATTCCTCAGAACAGACTAAGAACAAAAGCATTATAAAAAAAAATCCAGTGATTTATGTAAAGTCACATGCAGAATCTTATACACACACAAGGCTTATTGAATATGATTATCGATTGCTGCATTGTTTTCCTGATTATTATGAAATGAGAGAAGATTTTGTGCTAGGATTAGGAGTCTGGTATTCTGTCCTTAAAGTTCAGAGCAAATAGTTGAAAAACTAGAAAAAGGACAACCCAGGACAATTTACTCACGGGACAGAGATAAGGTCTTCTCTGTCAGATGAAAGCTGAAGCCCAGGGGAGGTGGTGATTATTGAGTAATTCATATCAATCTGTTGCAGAGGAGAAGAGAAAGAGAAATTGAAGACTGGGAGGTGCAGTAGGGTGTTACAGCTTTAAGGGCTACTTTACTTATCTCCGGGGCTCACATTTAATCCAGAGTTCAGTTCAGCAGTTTGCAAAATCAATCCCTCTGTTCTCGATTCACCTTCAGATCCTTTGGCATCTCTCCGTTAACCCTGTGATTCGGGAATAAGGCAGCCACCTGTGTCTGAAGACAGCAACCCATAGCAGAGTGTTGCTCTGATGTCTTCTGGGCTCAATTTGCATAGTTATCTTAGTCACACAAAGCAGGAGCCGAGTGAGCAATGAGCTAAGTGACCCCTCTCCAGCTCTGCAGCTTCATGCCCTGCTGGGAGTAGCAGCACTCCTCTATCAGGCTGCTATTGAGACTGGCAAAGTAATTGGCTCGCTCAAACTGATAAATACTTCATGCTTCCTGAACCGTACAGTAGCAACAGGAATTAGTCTGGCCTTTTCTTGCTTTCCCTTCAGACTTGCCAGAAGGCAGGAAGGTAACTGCCCCAGCAAAAGCCATGATGCTGAGGCAGGATGCTCCATGCTTGGCAGGTGACCAACACCTGACAGCATCCAGCCCTGAGCTCAGCAAGGACGAGGCTGTGGCAAACCACCGAGCACCGAGCATCTTTGATGGGTTTTTTTACACCCCTATTGCTTATGCAGGGAGACAGGCAGCAATACTGGAAACTTACAGCAAATGGAGTGGCTTGCTATTCCCTCTAGCTTTTCCTGTGTTTCATTTTAGTATTTCAGTTGAAAACTCAAAGTCTCTTTTGTTGTTGTTTGGGTTTTTCTTTTTCTTCTTTTTCTTGGTGGTGTTGAGCAGTGTGGCAGTGTCCAACTGTGTGAAACAAGTGAACAAAAAAGAATCCTGACTCATTCTGGGAGGAAGTGAGATGGAGTCTGCTTGATTTCACCAGTGGGAGCTCCTCTCCAGACTTCATTAATCCTTAATGCTGTCAGCCTGAGACAGAAGGAATCATACAGCTCTTTTAGGAACATGAAAGTCATGTAATCCATCATCTGAATACCAGGTGCTGGGCTGCAAAAGGGTTGATTATTGGTCCAGAACATACTCAGTTCCACGGAGTGTCTTTCACCTAAGCAGCCCCTGTGTCATGGTCTGCACTTGTATCAGCACTTTTAGGAACAAAGCCTGTCCCTGAAACTGAACTACATTTCTGGAATTCTAAGGTTTATTTCTGCCCAACTCACTATACTCCTTCATTGTCTTTTTGACCTGTTCATGGCAGGATAAAGTTATTCTTTAAGGCCACTTTCATGAGCAACTTCAAGCTATGCTCACTAGAAGCTACCCTTAAAGTCTGTGTTCTGTGACTGCTTTATACTTCAAAATCAGTCCTCAGTGTGTCCTTTGAAATCTGTTTTTATGCAAAAATTTGCAATATACTTGAAAGCCCTGGAAAGACCTGATTTTGTGGGATGTAGAGTTGCCTCAGGTAAGCACTAGAGAAAGTTTCAGGCACTTTCTGTGTGTCTCCTTAGCTTATATTCCCACCAAAATATTTTGTGTAGTTCATATAGTTTTTTTGAAAAACAAGACAATCTAATTTATTTAAACATTTAAATAAGCTTCTGCATGTTTGCTTTCAGAGGCTTGAAGGTAAATAACTCTGAGCACTTTCTAGAGCAGTGCGTGTTCAGCAAAGAGTGGCTTTAGTGGTGTCTGGGCTGTGCACAGAGCCAGGGCTTGTCTGTAGGGTGTGTCAGCTTTAGCAGAAGATACACGCCGTGCTGTGTTACTGTGGCACAGCAGAGAGCACTGCCTGGGGATAAAAACCCCAAATGTCCTGCAGACAAGCTGTGTACACAGCACTTCTTACTTGGTAACCTTTACCTTTTAGGTTGTGCTGCACATGGAAGGGGTGTGCCAGTGGTCAGAGGTCTAACAGGATTAAACACTGGATAATGGATATGTCTGTGTGGCTAGGGGCAGACACACACCTCTTTTGCTTGTGCTCAGAGCTGGCTTCATGCTGCTGTGAAAGCTTGGTGCTGGAAATGCAATGCCACCCTGTTGCTAAAGAACCTCAAGAACACTTAACTTGATATAGTTAGTCATTGATGTGGAGGTATATAAAAAGTCACCCAAATTAAATAGGATCTTATCTATTTTCTTCTTTAAAAAAAAAAAAAAAAGAAAAAGGATCACCTTGGTTTTAGGAGTATGAAAGAAACAAGAACACTGCTAAGTGCTTGGTCCTTGCTGCTTTAAATAAGCCAATTCAAGTCACTATACAGTGAAAATCTAAATCATGGCATCATCAATTTATGTTTCCAATTAATCATTATCTTCTTCTTCTAAAGAGAAATGTTAAAATGTTTGACCAAGAGGTATTTATAGAAAATCTCACATATTTTTAGTGGAATAATAGGACTGTGACTCTCACAATTTTCAAATTATGTAGTTTACCTTGGGGCAAGAAGTGTGAGAAAGAAAGCAGCAGGGAACTGACCTAGTGAAAACTTAATACTTGTCTTCTGTGATGAAGAACAAACATTCCTTTAGCCCTACACACTTCTAATTGCATATCCCAGGTTCTGGGAGCTGGTGGTCTGGGGGGCATCCTATTTGCAGCCCCGTGATAAGCAGCTGTTTCCTTGGCGAATTCATTTCTGAAAGTGAGATAATCCGATTTGAATGGAGCTGCAGACACATATTCATTCAGCCAAGCAAGAAAAAAGGGGGGAAAGACAGATTTTTCTCTGTGTCTTCCTTTGCACTCTGCCATGATTCAAGGACAGATAAAAACCTTGGCCTTGTTTCTCTCCTTGTTTGCAGCCCTTGATAACTTTGTAGGCCTGTTATTTTCCTGGAAATTACAGACTCACTTCATTCTCCTTGGTATAATTCTTGCATCTGTAAAGCTGAGACTGTGCCAACACACAGGATTTTCATTCTGATTTAGCTAGGAATGTATGCAAATATTTAATCTAAAGCATATTTTAAGCCCACCTGTATTCAGCAGAGCTCTCAAGCTATTTGAGTTGAGGACTTGCGGTGCCCAAGAGTGGGCAAAACTCCTCATAGTGCTGGAAATGTGTGTGCATCATGTGCTGTACACCTCCAGGAGCCCATCCCTGATTTGCCATAGGCCACAGTTGTCCAGCAATTTCACAAGAAATAATTGAAAGTTTTTCACCTTCATTTTAGAGGAAAAAAACTTTTGTATTTCACTATGTCTTTCCTCCTACCCCTTCTCTATTTGCATTTTCTCGAGTTGTCGCAATATGCGAGAACCTGGGTGACCCTTGCTCTGGGTGCAGATTTCTCGCACAAGCTGCCTGAGCAGTTTGGTGTGCAAGCCACATTGCTCTTTTATCAGCTTCCCCCAGGCCCTGATCCATCAGACACTCATCAGCAGTCCTTGGGTTGTCATGGTTTCTTCTTTCTGCACTCCCCACAGTGCTGTGCATGGATGTAAGCTGAGGTTTGAGGGGCTCTGAGCCTTGCACAGAGTGAACTAGGAAATATCCAGTGAAGTGGGAAACAGACATGGACATGGTGCTAAACAATGGGCCACTGCCAATGAGGCAGTGAGGCTCTGTTGAAGGTAGACATAAGAAATTCCTTTTTTCTTTAAATGACAAATGGCTCAGAATGTTGTTGGCATCCCATCAGGCTGCATAGTGAGGATAGTGGGAGGCAGAGGTGGCAGCTGGCCAGGCTTGGCTGCGTTACACTGGGAACAGAGGGAGCACAGGATCAAGGACCCCTCAAAAAATACTGAAGTCCATTCTGGGGAATGCACAACCTGGTAAAGAAATGTTTGAAAAAGTTTATGTCTAAGACCTGCTTTACTGTTATTTAGGTTGGATATCAGGAAAAGGTTCTACACCCAGAGGGTGATCAGGCACTGAACAGGCTCCCCAGGGCAGTGGTCACTGCACCAAGCCTGACAGAACTCAAGGAGCCTTTGGAAAATGCTATGAAGCACAGGGTGTGATCCATGGGGTTTCCTGTATACAGCCAGGATTTGAACTTAGATGATCCTTGTGGGCCCCTTCCAACTCAGGACATTTCATGATTCTATGATGCTTGCTGAAGAAGGACAGTAACCAAACACGATCCATGGGAGACAGGCTCTGCCAAGTGACCTGCAGAGATTTGCTCCTCCAGAGACCTGTTTTTGGGGGATAGCTTTAGTCATTGTGAGGGCACTGTGCTTATGTATGTCTCTGACTGCTGAGAGCCTTGTCAGAGCCTTTGTGCCTGTCATTCCTGTAAGTCTTATCTCTTTGATTTTAATGTTATAAGCTCTCTTCTGTCACAGACTTTTTTTTTTTAGATTAAGGAAAGTAACATTTCACCCTCCCTGTAGTATGTACAGTATATTTACCATTAGTTAGCAACATCCGTAAGGCAGGATTCACCCAGGCCTGTATGTCTGTAAAATTATATCCTAGCCTTACTAGAACATGTCTCTGCTATGAAAAAAAGATACTTCAGTAATATGAACCCATGCCAGGAGCAGTAAGTGTCTCTACAGTAGAAAAAATACATTTGTGCTGCCTACTTAGCTGAGGAACTGTCTGCCTGAGAAAGAGTAATATTTCCAGATTTAGGAATATGTTAATTTTTTGTATTTGTATTTATTAGCTGTAATTGATGAATCCTCTGTCTGGGGACTGAGTGGGTCAGACTTCATGGGAGTAGGATAGGTCTCTCCCAGCTGTAGCTTCTACTACTGAAAGGTTTCACATGGATGCTTTTGCAAGCTGTATAGCAGTGGCAGTCCAAAGGTTAAATGGCTGCCTTTCAGCTGCTGCACAGCAGTTAGAGGGGATTAGGTTGTCTCAGTGCGTTTCTAGGTACTCATGTATCAGAGAGTTCCCTTGCTATGATTTCTTCATTTTTCTGTAATCTTTCCAAGGAAGCAAGTGACCTCTTCTCACCAAGATCGTGCAGATGATGATATTTTTCCCTGTAGCAAGCCACAAAACTTTTCTGTTCTGTTCTTAGAAGGTTATTGTTGGGGGGTAAAGAATATCCAGATGCCATCTCATGAGAGAGAAGAGTGATAACTGTCTCTGATATATGACAGGGTCTTTGTTGCTCTCCACATTCAGCCAGCCCACATGTCCCTTTGGTGCATCTGGCTGAACCCTTCATCCCAGCACAATTTCTTTGTTTACTTCCTGAATTTCCTTCTGCAAATACCAGAGGGTTTTTTTTTGTATAATAAAAAGGATGGGGAAGTTTATATGCGCATGAGAAGGAACGTGGCAAAGAGCAGTGAATAAAATGTGTGCCTTTAGCCAGCAGCTGGTGTGCCTCTGCTGGGTGGTCTGGCTGCACTTCATTTGTTACACTCCTGCGTAAATATCAGCAGAATTAATACTTTGTAATTCATAGTTCTGCTTCTTACAGGACACTTCTCAGCATCTGTCAGAGGTGGTAAAAAAGTGGAATACACTAGATTGAGTCTAGTTGGGTAACAAGAGGGGTTGTTTTATGTTCAGCCCATCCTTTCCTCTCAGAGAATTATTAATCTGGCAATGGTGCTTTCTATGATATTAGGAGAAGATTTTGCAAGAGAATATTACTTCCTTGCCAGATATGTCTAGAATTCAAAACTGAGGGCAGAACTAACTGGAATTAAGTTTGTGGTTTTAGGCTTGAGCCTGAGAAAAGTCTTTAAGGCTCTAGGCTGAATGGCTCCTAAGGGAATGGAAGAGCTGAGGTTTAAAATTCAGAGTCTGAGGGAACGAGGATTGCAGCCTGGGAGCTTACCTTGGAGATGGCTGGGAATGCAGGTGGTGCTGTGGCTGGGATGTGCAGATTGACAGCTTGTATTTGACAGTCAAGGCTTGCCTTAACTTGTCTGGCATGGCCCGGGATTGTCCCAGATTTTGCAAACTGGAAATTCTCTGAGGAAGCGTATGTTTCTTGGCAAAAAGCATATTTGTCAAGTCTAACGTATATCACAGAAATTTGCTGGTTTTGAGGAGCTTGTGATAAAACACATAGAGATTGCTACAGATGAACCTGGTTTGCTGCCATTACAGCTGGAGCATGGCCCTGGAGTAGGGAACTCTGGAGTCCCTGGAGTTCTGCTGACTCTTCTCTGAGAACCAGGTGATCTCTAGGTGACTCCTCCTCTAATCTGGCTCTAATCTGGCTGTTTGTCACGGGGCTGTGGTTTGGCATCCAGGGACTGAGAGGTTACATTGGGGTGCTGATTGCTGTTGATTTGGGAGCTGGAAGCAGAGGGCAAACTAAAGGGGGCTTCTGATATCAAGCTGCAGGAGGGGTGATGGGAAAGCTGTCATGGATCAGCAGGTTCCTGCCCAAAAATCAGATGGTGTGACCCATCCAGAAGTCACTGAGGCTGGAAAAACAGGAACAAGAACAGGTGTTTAATGCTTGCTGGAGGAATTGCAAGGGATGTTGGCATAGAACCCAGAGATGATGCCTGGGAGTGTTTTCTCCTTTTAACAGGAGAGGAAATAATGGGCATGGTGGTAAATCATCCTGTGTCTTTCCTGATTTGAGGCAGCACTAAATCACTTAACTGAAATTATTGTCAAATACCAAAAACAGTATATGACAAGTAATGGATTGAAGAATTAGCAATATATGCTGAAAAATTAATAGGGGAAAGAACAAAATAACACCTTTCTGGAAAATGAAGATGATTATTTAAGGGACAATAACCTGAACGAACTGATCCTTTTCTGTAACAGCAACTTTAAAAAGAGGTCATAGCCCTCAGTCTTAAGAATGTAGCAGCTCTCAGGCTGAAAGATCCTGTAATCAAGAGAATAAGAGAAAGCAGATCAGCTTTTTCAAGCTTTAATACAGAAAACTGCTGCCAGGCAAGTAAATTGATCTCAGAAAAGAAGGAACAACAGAACTTGAAAGTGCTATAAAAAATGTGATCATAAAACACAACATAAAAACATATGTTTAATGTATTTTTATTTTTTATTTTCCATTTAGCACTGTGATTATGCCGTAGCTAACATCAGCCATTACACAAATCAGTGGCAGACAGGCTGAAATACTGTTTCAATTACCCTGCTCACAGCAGCTCACCCCAGCCCTGTTATAAATAACTAGCAGATCCTCCCTTGTTCCCTGGATTAAGATTAAAGATATGCAGATAATTTAAACACTCAACATAGAATCCTCCACTGCAGAACGTATTTTGGAGCCAGTTGCCTGTGCCCCCAAAAGAGAGCAGACTGCTGCAAGGCTCCTAGAGAATGAAGCATTAGGCTAATAGTGTTTTATGACAAGGTAATGATAGACTAAAGCAGAGCAATTAATCTCTCTCTCTATGTTGCATTGTGTTAGATAGGTAGGGAATGTGTTTTCCCTTCTTCTAACCTTTGCAGGCTCCTGGGGAAACAAGGCAGTCTGTGCCTGTGTGTGTGGCATGCTGTCTCCACAGAAGGGAGCTATATTCCACCAGCTAGGCTGGAGGGAAGCTTGTTCCTCAAAATTCCGGTGTGTTTAATCTGTTTCAGTTAAAAGGATAACTAACACAAACACAAACATAACTCCTTCAATGCCTCTCTGTTTCTGGAGAATCATTGTGGTACCGGTAGGACATCCAAATGACAAGAGAAGCTAAACTATGCATGAAACAACATCACCCCCAAATTTTTCTTATTGTTTGAATTCCTCTGGACTTAAAATAAACTGGATTGTGAGATGTGGAACAGGAAGGAATGACAAGACATTCTGGGAGCTGAGTGAGGTGTGAAAGCCATCCTGCTGAGCTGTGTGCTGTGAATGCAGTGCTTAGAGCCAGTGCTGCCTCATTGACAGAGAGAATGTAATGGTCTTGGAGCTGCTTGCAGAGAACTGGGTAACCCAGTGCAGGATATGGCAGGGTCTCCTTCGAGCTAACCAGATCCTTCTCAGGTTCTTGTCCTTGGCTCTGAAGTTAGCTTGGAGTTTATACTGGTGAACAATTTGCTGTAAACAGGTACTTGAAACAGCTCTCTCTTAGTAGGCAGGTGAAAGGAGAGCACAGCTATTTTCTTCCTACTCTACAGATTTTACTGAATACATCAGTGTTAAGAGCTCATATCCAGGATGTGTGAGACGTGTTTTTGCTGCCCTTAACTTGACAGGACCACTGCCCATGTGCTGTATGGCCTGGCGGAATGCCCCAGCCATCAGTCTGCTGAGTTTTTTGATTTTCAGTGAACAGCAAAGTATTGATTGAAGCCAAGTGAGTAAGAGTGAGAAGTAATGTGGTAGTTAACTCCTTTCTTTAGCTGCAAATTCTTGGATTTCAGGCTTATTTATCTCACAGTAAATGTCCTCGATTTAGCTTCTTTTTCTCCTCTCCCAGATGGAACTTACAGTTAGCATGTTATGCAGTAATTAATTTTCTTTTTTCTTCTCTTTGTTTTGTGTGATTCAGGGAGTATTTTACAACTTTAACAGGGAGGTTAGATAAAACATTTTGGTTTACATTTTAGAGAATTTGACTGGAATCTTGTTTATAGTCCTTGCAAAAAGAGAAGAAAGTTGAATCTGAATCTGCCATGTTTTATATAAAATTGTCCATCACTATGCTAAGAGGTAAGAGAAGAAGATTGGAAAACAGTAATGCTGGAGTGTAAAAAGCAGTGAATAAGTGAACTTGTGAGCTTTGGTGTGCAAATTACCTTCTTAAGGTGTTGTGGATCCTCAGAGAGGCAGACATCCCTCACACTTGAAGAACTTCACTGGGAAAATCCAGTTCCTCGGCTAGATGGACCAACTCTGACCCTTGGTAGATGTCCATTTTGTTCATTCCCAGCCTTTTCTGGACTACTTGGGTATAATTTGTTGCTGACAGTTCTGAACATCTAAATGCATTATAAATCCTAAGGGAGTTTGAAATGTCTACACCATTTATTGATGTACTGATTAATTTATCCTATGTTTTAATGAAGGTAATTTGCTCAAACTTCTCAGCACGTATATGCTGTGTCTGTGAATACGTTTATTCAAAGAGAGTAGGTTTAAATTAGCTATCAGGAAGGAGTGAGCGTGGTGAGGCACTGGAACAAGTTGTCCAGAGAAGCTGTGGATGTTCATCCCTGGAAGTGTCCAAGGCCAGGTTGGATGGGGCTCTGAGCAACCTGGTCTAGTGGAAGGTGTCTCTACCCATGGCAGGGGGTTGGTACTGGATAATATTTAAGGATATTGGATAATATTCCAACCCAACCCATTCTATGATTCTTTCTCCTTTTTGCAGTGCAGTTGTGGTTATTGATGTGGTGTGAGGATGTGACCAGATGAGAGTGTGTGTGTGCGCAGCAGGGAAATACAGTGAGTAAAGGAAGAAGGGGAAAATAGCACCATAGGAATGGTTTTGACTGTGATTACTTTCAGGGAATAAAGGAAGCCCCCCAGATTCATCACTGCCTCATGGGGGTACAAAATGGTCAATTAGACATAATCTGCTGGAGGATGGCTGTGACATTTTACTCATTTCTTGTCAGCATGCTTGCCAGAATGATGGAAGAGATATTTGCAGAAGGGAAAAGTCTCTTCTCTCTGGTTGGTTTTGTCATGTTTTTGCTGTATGACTTCCCCTGTTTTGGGTAGCAACATTGAGACATTTCATTAGAGACAGCAGCACTTTCAGTGGGAAAATAAAAGTACAGCATGTGGTAAATAGTTCAGGAATGAGAGGAGGCATTGGTAACCATGGCAAGGAATACACCTATGAAGAAAAGAACCAGTGTCTTTGGTCTTGAGAGATTTGGGGAACTCACCCCACTGGAGTTCCTGAAAAAGGAAGTTATGAACAATTTCACAGTTGCGTAGGTGTGTTGGTGTGTGTTTAAAAGGCACTCAGATTTACTTGATTGTCAGCTGTGGAAGTGTCATATACACAGATCATTAATCCAAGGCTCCAAGCCACTGCCTTGTCATGAAATAATTTGCTGTAAGGAGTAACTGTAACACCTGTACTTAAGACGTAATTGTTAACAGCCCTCCAGATGAGGTCAGAAAGTCCTTTTCTGGGCTACTGCTTGTTTTGTATTTTAAAAATAATGCTGTGAAACGGATTTGTGGTTTTGTTCCAAATGAGACTTCAAAATGAAAGGGAATTTGTTTCAAAAATAAAAACAAGAGGGTGTTTTGTTTTTTTTCATAAATGCAGCCCTGAAACTTTTGTTGTGGTAGGCTCCAGCAGAGTCCAATTTAAAAATAATCTGAGCAACTGGAAGTCCCCGGGGTGTAGCAGTGATTTTACTAAAAAGTCTGAGCCAACTAGGAAACTCAGTAGCTGAGAATCAACTCTGGTTCTGTGTACAGAGAAGATCACAGCTGCCTCCTTCAAGGAGTGGAACTTTGCCCGAGCTGAAGTGAATCCTTGCAGCTCCCAGGCCAAGCAGTTGGAGAGATGCCCCTGAGCTGCTCTGCTCTCCATGTGCAGTAGGTACAGCTGGGAAGGAGCCACAGTAGCCACACCAAAAGGCAGGGAGAGAAGGAGCAGTCAGGTCTGGCTGAGAGTTCCCTAAGGAGCTTGAGATTTGGGATGCTTCTAGGAAAGCCTTGGTATCACCTCTGGGTAAATACCTCTGGGTTGAATATAGTGAAGGAATAATTCCTATGGAGGGAAAGCTTAGGTGCCAGAGGACTCTTTAAAGGGAGTGGTTGTATTACCTTGACACAGACAGACAAGCTAAGTTCCCTCTCTTCCAGCTGCCACCTTGCATTAATCTCTTCTGACAATGCAGTTAAGTGAGGGAATTCCCTCCAGTCACTGAAAACAGTAGCAAAGACAGTTACCATGGTGGAAAGTGCTTAAGAAGCTGAGGGGAGACTGACAGAGCTTTGCAAAGAACATTTTTATTTTCCTAAATTTTGTAGGGTTGAGGAGGTGTTGAGAGTTATGAAGTACCTCAGATTCTTTTCTGTCAGGGTTTTAAAATCACATAAAGCAGACATAATTGATGAAGTTTACCATTACAAAAAAATGAAGACATGCCATGTACAAAGAGCCTGACTTCCTTTCAAAATAGCAACAAGAAAAAGAGGCTGGATACACAGAGTTCTTCTTGCTTGTCTATGTCAAGGACTTCTTGGCAGCTCCATCCTAAGTGCTGTCTCCCACTCCTAATGGCCACTAAATGACGTTGCAGATGGCTCTGGAGCAGATGTAGACAGGTCATTTGAAAACAAGTCATCTTTCTGGCAGATGTCTCTTTTCATCATTTCCTTGAATCAGCTTAGAGTGTTGCATCTTTTAATTTCAGGGAGTAAAGTAAGGTGGGGTGTGTACCCATCTGAGGGAACATTTTGAAAGTCAAAATGCAGACAGAGAAACCATGGTCTGTGCCTGTCTCTGCTTGGGTGAGCAGAGCCTGCTGTCACCAGCATTTCTGACCTGAATGCAAATTCAAAATTCAGTTCCTGTGAATAGTCTCTAGTTGAGCTTATTATTCACTGTTCATTTGCCCGATTCCTGCCAACAGTCACATTCTCTGGCGTGTTCAGCTGGAGAGAACACGCACTGGGTGTAAATACTGCTGATGTGAATTCTCTAAGGGATTCAAGTGACTGTTCCTCTTAGTTTTGTGGCATTCCCTCAATTCTATTTGTTGTCATGCAGTCAGTTCTCAGCCTTTGTTCCCTGGAGAAATACATGAAGACTCAAACATTGTAATTTAAAGCAAAGGAAGAACAGGGATAAGTTCCTATCACAAGACAAAAGTAAAGCACTCATTGCTCAGCTGGTGACTGATCAAGTTTTTAAACCCTGGCTTTCCCAGCTCCTCATTTTATCTGAGCTGGAAGACCCTCATTTATTCTGCACACATGGCATGAAAGCCTCTGCTCCTTTCACCCCCTTTTTACTCATTGTCTGCTCAGAAGTCCAATGCTATCCTTCAGTCTGTGTTTTTCCTCCCTCAAAATCAACCAATAAGAGAAGTTGCAGAGTAGAATTCTTCAAATGCCTGCCCCACTGCCTGGTACCAATATCAGACAGAGTGTTTGCTTCCAGTTGTACCTGGCAGGATGTAAGCAGTGACCGTGAACTTGTAAAATGGGGACCTAAGTGCCTTTTAAAGTAACTAGAACCATTACTTTATTACTTTTATTTTTTATACATTTAGTTTTGAATTGAAAACCTATTTTCTTCTTTTGTTTTCTCTACGAGAGACCTATTATTGTCATCCCTCTCCCCCAACACCGTAAGAAAAAAAGCCTGTATTTTTATGTTACAGTTGAGTTGTTTGGCAGGTTCCCTAGTGCTGTAATGAATTAGAGTCATTCCAAGGTTGTTTCTCTTTGGTATTTCTGGACTTTGAGAGAGTGAAGCCACCTGGTTTGGATGCTTTTTTAGCCTGTTTCTCAGTTGACACTTTTCTCTCTGATCCAAAGAACAGACAGTTCTGCCATTGCCTGACCCGTCTGTCTGTCCCTTTTGACAGCTGCAGCACTGTGTGTCAGTTCTGCTGGGATACCATACTTCCACAGCATTGATTTCCTTGTGGTCACTGAAAGTTCTTTAACCAGTACAGAAATTGGGAGCCTTTTATTTTTTTGGATCGAGTTCCATCCATTGAAGTTTTCCCAGATCAAAAGATTCTCTCACTAGAGAGGAGTTAGATGCTGATCATCTCAGGCAATTGGTGTGGGGATGGGATTGGATCAGGCAATAGCACTGGAGTTGGAATTCTGATGCAAACATGATGCCAACCCAGTCAGTAAAATATGGAGTGGCAAATGTTTTATTCATTAATACACCTCCCCACTTGGAACAAGGGCTTTTCTGTCTGAAGTTACTGTTCTGCCCAGCGATCAATGTGTTGTCATTATCTGCAACTTTTTTAAATGAATTGAAGGAAATTCAAGCAGACACCAAGCTGCCAAAAGCCAATTGTAAATAGGTCTGGGGCCTGTATGGCTGCTTTCCCTGTGTATGTGTCATCATTCACAGCATACAGCATAGACAGAGATCCCTCAACTGTTCTTTTCCAGCTTACATGCTGAGATGGAATCAAGTGGTTCTTCCATGACATGGATATGTTCAGAAAATGAGATCCAAGTCTGACTGCATTCTTGATGGTTATTCTGAAACGAACCTGTTCATGCTTTTGCTGTTGGATCTGCAATTGGAAAAAGAATTTGAAGAACAAATGCCAGTAATCACATTTAATTGTTGATAATGCATTCTGTGTTGTGGCACAGAGTTATGAAGCGTGGCACTTCTCTGGGAATTCTCTCTTAAACAGGGTCAGGATGAATAAGAAGCAACACACTGAATTCTCCAAGGGCTACAACAGCAGTGTCTCTCTGCAGAGAAACCACTGGACTGCAGAAGTGAACTATTGCTGAAACAGTTTCAGTGAGCTGCAGGAGATCCATTTCCACAGAATCCCTTCCCAGGAGGTTTCTCTGAGTCTCAGGCAGCTGTGATGTTGCTCCAAAGCAGTGAGCACTGTGAAGAGGCTCAGCAGGAGCAGCTGCTGCTGGAAGGAGAGGGTGTGGGGCCGAGGACCTGCAGTGGTCACCACATCGCCACATTTGGCATGTGGAAGTGTGTGCAGTCCTGCCTGCAGCTCATGTGAGCAGAGCAGGGGGAACTGAAGGGCTCCTTGTCTGTAATAATAGGTACCTGATTCTTCAAACCCTCTTAAAGCTCTGGGTTTTGATTCCACTGTTGATGTAACCAGAGTTTGAGTTGGGTGCCCATTTGCATGCCTGGCCCTCTTGCCCCACTGAATTCCTTTGTGAACACCAAGTGTTTCATCAAAGCACACGTTCCCCAGCTGACTTTGGGTACCTTTCAGATTTTTCACAGCATTGAGTTCCATTCCTTTGTGGGAAGAGATCTGTGGATGTATTTTGTCGCATCAGGAAGCTCAGACTTGAGGATTTTCTCATTTGCAAGCAATATCACGATGTCATCAAGGCATAAACAGGTTGTTGAAAACCCTTCATATCAATGTTTAGGATGGCTGTGCAAGGGCAAAGCAGGCACCTGGAGGAGACTCTACAGTTTGTTGGGGTCAGAGGTGCAGCCTTTGTGCTGACAGCAAACACAGCTCTGAGTCAAGAGTGTCTCAGTTGCACCAGGCACCTTACACCAACACTGTCCTGCCAGAAGCAGCACAGGGGAGTGCTGTCTCATAACGACCATGGCAATGAAATGGTGCCTTCTGCCTTGTGTTCAGTAAGCTGAACAAAGCCTGAGCAACTGTGCTTTTGGGAGAGAAAAGTGAATCAATAACTCGATGAGGACTGTCAAGTAATGCTGTTGTCTGCAGTGCCTTTAATGGTTTTGGTCAATAAACTGCAATTATTTTACAAATATGTGTTGTGTTCTCTTCTAAATCTCTCTCTCAGCTTCCTGGATGAATTTTTAAAAATGAGAAATATCCTAAGTGCTTGCATTGTATACAATCTGTACTTAAAATCAATCAGTGTATAACAAAAAGCCTGGTCTTGCTTATCCAAAAAGCTCACATATAAAGTGCCATGTCTTCTGTAATGCATTTTCTCCTTTTTTTAAAAAAACAGGAAGTCTATAATATCATTTTTAAATTTTCAGAGACAATTCAGAAATATATATTCTTTCTGTCTTTGTTTTCTTTAGAGGTTGGAATTTGTCTAAGTATCACAATATATTTTGCTTCATGAAATTTAAAAGAAGAAAGTTGTCTCCAGACACCGCTACTATATGAATTTCTCTGTCTAAATAATTTTTATTTTTGATATAAACTCTAATCTATACCTCCCTTCATTTTAGAGTCATAACAATATAAAGATTCTTTTTACTATACCTAGCATTTAGTTGCTTAAGGGGAATTTGCTTTTCCTGTTAAATATTAAAAAGAAGCAATGGGGAGGTGGAAGAAAAGGACACAGTTTATTCAAATAGAAAATAAGCTCAGCATAGCAGGTGGGGTTTTGCTGTCTACTGTTCAAAGCATATCAACATGATAGCTTTCAAATATTTAAAGGTGTGCTACTTACTCAAATGTGCAAAAACCAGCAAGAATGATCTTATCCTTAGGTAACAGTCTTCCCTCTCAGTCCTACCAGAGGATCAGCAAGGACAAGAAAAAGCTAAAGATTGACAAAAAGATAATCAGAACATTTTCAAAGATGCAAAAGGGTGCTAGAAGTTGTTTCAAACCTCCTGGGCATCCAGGTCCTCTGTAGGTTGGAATGTTTCTCCTGTTTTGTTTGCCATTAGTGAAGTGAGTAGTGGACACAAGCCCCTGGCCTTACTGAGAGAAAATATTGTGATGATTGTCATTTAAACTGTTTTGCTTTGCTTTGTTTTGATTTCCGAAAGTGTATTTCAGTGGAAGCAAGATAGTCTTGAATATTCTTGACATTTTATCTTTGAAGATCTACTAAAATCTGGTCTCATTTGCCCAAGTGGACTAAACAGGTAAAGTATGGGGGGGGGGNTTGCAACAGGCAGCAGTGTTGAAATTCCAATGGAAAAGTGTTGGCCCCGTGGGGTATCCAGCTTCTCCCAGCCAGCTCCTTTATGTGGGAATTGGCAACCCTGTGTCCAGCCAGCCCTCTTTGTGGCTCTGGTGTTTGGGGCGACTCTCACTGAGGAGAAGGTGCTGGTTCTGCGTGTGCTGGCAGCAGGGCAGGGACTTAGACAGGCACAGGCTGCTCCCAAACCGCGAGGAGTTCAGCTCGGAGAAGGAGGGTGCTGCCACTTCAGAACAAAACGTCCCCAGCAGCGGAGCCTCTGCTTCGGCCAACATCTCCCAGCACACGCTGGTGTTCATCAGCTGCCGTGTCTGAGCTGCAGTGCACTCACCCTTCTGCTGAAACAGCCTGCTAATGCCACTCTGAATTAACAGTCTTCATTCCAAGTAACCTCTGCGTTTCACACACTGCTCAGGCTGTTGCAGGAACAGGAAATGTAAAGATTTGCTGAGGTAAATAAGGATAAGTTTGAGATTAGCTACTGTGTATTTTTGTATCTATTGTATGCTTTTATATAACATAGAAAAGTAACTTGATACCACTAGATATATAAGGTTTCATTCTGTTTGCAAAAGCAGTTTTGAAAATGTTGTGTGGAATATTTTTAACCTGGACCTTTTGCTCCTTTGCTGGGGAAAAGAAAAAAAGCAGCTGCCTACCCTACAACTCGAAGGGTATGAAATTTGAGGAATAATGATAGGGCTCAGAGTGCATGCCTGCCTCTCGTGTTCACTCACAGGCTCTTCCCTATTCAGTTTCTTTCCAACGTCTCGCAATAGTGATGTGAGTTCTGTAATTCTTTGATATTACTACAGACATCCTTTCACAAAGCCGAGAGCTCAGCATCAGGAGAGGTGGGGGCACCTAGGGACACCATTTCACTTGGTAGTGAAATGTAATATATTTCTGGGATTGTGCTTCTGGAATTAAGAAGCACAGGGCATACAGAAAGGCATTCTTGGAGTATATTAGTGTGTGGAACCTGAAAATGCAGCATCAAATTGCATCTTGAGACAGTTAAAGGTGGGAGATTGACTGTCCAGAGGCATAAGGACAAAAAGGACCCCAGATCAAATCATCACTACTTCCAGAATGCATTATGTGTTTATGAATCAGTATCATATAGGAACTGCTATTTTAAAACAACGGTTTAGAGTGTTTTTTTTCTTATACCCTGTTAGTCATATGTTCAAGCTCTATATTCGCCACCTGAGAGACAGAATTAAAGAAGCTCTTTTCAATGGAATTTTCATCATGTTTAACACTTGTTTAATAGCCTCTTCATGGGTTTCCTCTGAGGTAAATTAAACTATGGTTACCTAGGTCGTAGTAGTGTACTAGGACCATGCTCCAAGGAAAGGAAGGGCTGGAAAATGCTGTTCTCTTTGCAGTCAGTGGGAATTTGGTTAAAACTGAGGCTTTCCTGGAACAAATAAAGACTATTGAATTTTTGCTGCATCTTTTAAAACAGTTGGTAATATTTTGTAGTTGCTTCAGGGCGTTCAAAGGTTCAGTGGCTGCAGTACTGGACTTGTAAGCTTTTGAAAGGCAGCAAATTGATTCACAGAAGAGGGGTGGGAGAGCACAGGGCTCAGAGAGTGTGCTCCCTAAAACCCAGGCTATGTTTTAATATTTAGTATGTCCCAGGAATTTTCATGAGTCATTCATTCTTGTACACCTAGTCTCTGTAAAAGACAATGGGATAGTATTCTTCCCTTTTCAAAGGCTGGATAGAGAGGCAGTGATGTTCATACATGTCAGCACTGACAGTGAATGGAGGAGGCTTGGAAATGGTAAGAAGAGGCACATCAGAATAGGCTGAACCCTTTTCAAAAGCTTTTTGAAAGTGCCAATCCTATTTGACTACTTTCAAAACTGAAGGAAACTTTTTCAAGGTTTTCCGGCAAGATTGGCAGACGCCCTCAGTATTCACTGGGTACAAATAAAAGACTGAAGGGGCACTTATGGCTCCCTGATTCGAGCCTGACTTTGTTCTGGCCTTGGCATAGACTAGAACATCTTGAGTGCAATCCATTAGGTATAGGCCACCAGAGGCCAGCTGTGACATGCTGTGGCCATGCCTGAATGTGCTCAATGTACAATTTTTCTTTCATAAAGCAAGAACATTTTTCACATGGAAAGGGATAATGCAGTCTCTTCTTTACCAATAAGTATTTTGTGTGTGTCTGTACCCACAGGAATGTTTACCTTAGATGTATTTGAGGTGCTGTTTCTGTGTGATGCATAGGTCAGTGCTATCAGCTACTCTCTCTGGACCCTCTTTATTTCCCTCAGTAACTCAGCTGGCATTACGGTGCCTGTTTCTGCACAGGTGATCCTCGGACACAAAAAAGGAGCTAATGCAAATGCCATGGCTTTTTAATCATAACAGAAATGTGGAAAGGAGAAAAAAAATCAATGTTGCCAAGTGAACAGAATCGATAGGGAAAGCAAAGTTAGCACCAGGCTGCTTGGAGAACATTACCAGAAATATGAAGTTGCTTGTATCCCACAGAACAGCCACAAAAAGGTGAGTTAAAACTTGCTAATGAGTCTGGCAGCCTGTAAGGTAGAGGCAGTGTGTTGAATTCACATTGGTGTTGGTTTCATCAGGCTTTACAAAGTCCATGAAGGCTTTTTAAAGGGAATATAATGTTTTGGCTAAGTGCACTATGTGCAGCTGAGGAATAATCAGAACAAAGTATGACTTGCCTCAGCGTCTGTGCCTTGCAAAGGTGCAGGCACACACTGCACACCCTGATCTTCTTAGTAGGTGTGTTTATATGTTGTTTTCATGTTGTACAAAGTACATAGGTTTTAAGAGCTGACCTATTGAACAGAATAGAAAAGCAATAATTCCTTTGGCTTGTGAGCAGAGGCCTGCAAGGACGGGAGAGGGGTGAGTGACCAGGAGTAGCACTCCAGTTCAAGCTTTGTGATGCTGCTCTCATGGATTTCTGCTGGGATTTCTTTGGTGTGATTGCAAGTTTCATCATAGAAAAATAGGCCATGTGCTCCCTCATTGTCTGCCACTGTGAGTAAAAAAATGACAGCCTTAATAGCAAGAAAAGAGGAGGAGACATAATATTCTGGAAAACATGGCTGGTTTTATTCAGAGAATAGAAGGTGAGTAAACTAAACATAAGCTTTCTGCCTCACCGGTTTTCTCCTTTTAAGTAAAAATTTATAGACTGCTGACAATTGTTTTGCAAAACCAGAATCAATAGCTTATATCAGGGCTGAAATTTCTAAGACTGCCAGCTTGGTTCATTTTTCAGTAATGTATCTAAACTTCTGGCGCTGACTCAAGGTCAAAACTGGTAGATGGTATGCAGGTGAGAACCTTCACATTGTTTCTAATATTTTGTGTCTTGCCCGAGCACACTAATAGGACACAATTACACTATTTGGACACAATTCACTACCAGTGGTACTCTTGTTTTATTTCCATATGCTCATTCAGGTGACAAGTGTAGGATGGAAGTGGGTGCTGAGGCAAATTCACAAAACCACTTTGTAGCATAATAATGTTTAAGTCCATCAAAATATTAAACTGTGCTCAGCTGAAGAACACAGGCTTAAATTCTTTTTTTTTTTTTTTT